>CAUYRH010176422.1:0-11567 GCA_963574655.1 Perodicticus potto | reverse complement strand
TCACAGCAACCTCCAATTCCTGGGCTCAAGCGAGTCTCCTGCCTCCGCCTCCCAAGTAGCTGGAACTACAGGCGCCCGCCACAACGCCCGGCCATTTTTTGGTTGCAGCCGTCATTGTTGTTTGGCGGCCCAGGCTGGATTTGAACCCGCCAGCTCAGGTGTACGTGGCTGGCGCCTTAGCCCGTTGAGCCACAGGTGCCGAGCCGTTAGATTTATTTTTTAAAGAAACAGATTCTCAGCATTTACTCCAAGATATTCTGACTAAGGAGGAGTGGGATTCTGTATTTTTTAACAATGATCTTAGCCATTTCTAATGATCAGTCCCATTTGAAAATCACTGTCTTGGCTCAGCACCATAGCACAGTGGTTACAGCACCAGCCACATTACACTGAAGGTGGCAGGTTCAAACCCAGCCTGGGCCAGCTAAACAACTGCAACAATAACAACAGAATAGCTGGGTGTTGTGGCAGGTACCTGTAGTCCCAGCTTCTTGGGAGGCTGAGGCAAGAGAATTGCTTAAGCCCAAGAGTTTGAGGTTGCTGTGAGCTGTGACACCACAGTGCTCTACTGAGGGCGACATAGTAAGACTCTGTCTAAAAAAAAAAAAAAAGAAAAAAGAAAATCACTGTCTTAAGAGTATAAAAAAAAAAAGGTACTGTTTTCTTTCTAGTTACTTTTAAAATACTGGCCTATTGGCATTTGGCCTTTTCCCCATAACTGATATGTAAATTACTACACTAAAGGACTAATGAGTGTTGGAAAACAATGTTGAGATAAAAGCTAGATCATGTATTCTCAATTACCCACACCTAAAAAAATCTTTTGTTAGCCTAGTCATCAATCATGGAATGCCCTGGAAGAAATGAACCATTCCTGAATGTCGAGACTAGAACTTATTCTGGAATGATTACAACTGATAACCCTCTTCAGCACAACAGCATACATAGGAGCTTGGAAATATTTTTATAATAAACAAACGATAAACATTACAAGATTTTATAAAACACCTGCTAGATAAGTTACACTACCTGGTGCAGGACAAGACTGCATAAAAGGCCCCTCTAAAGGTCTGGATTTCAAGCAATAAAAATACAGAGAAATAGAAAAGTACAGGTATGAATAAGAAGAGAAAGGGTCTTTAAAAAGCGGAGGAAGAGGAAGAAGGGAGGAAAGGAAGAGGGGGAGGGGAAAGGGCAGAGGGAGAAGAAGGAAGAGAGAGCAGAGGAGGAGGAAAAGAATTGCCCCAAGAATTCAGCAATAATCTAATGGATTATTTCCTGAATCGGTCTACTTAATTTCATCTCCACTGTCACTATCCTATACAGCAGTGTAACTTATCTAGCTGTCAATATCATATGTGTTGGAGCCTCATGACTTGTTCTCCCCACTCCTACTCTAGAACTTCCACTCCATTCTTGACAGAGCAAGCAGAGTGATCTTTTTAAAGGTGTTTGAGATGAAGGCAGTGACTCATCTCAAACTGGAGGTTGGAGGATCAGAAATAATTCCTCCAACAGATGTAGTATGAGGGTTCAGACAAGGCAGCAAGGCAGTATCCTGAACCACACTCCTCCAATGACATGACTTTGACAACCAACCCAGATCTTTGGATTCCCTTTGTTCCTCCCTGTATTCTGAACCAGATTCTCTAGTCTTTCCATTAGTGCTGTGAAGTACTTGACAACCTTCCAATAAATTCCTTTACTGCTTAAGGTGGCTGGAATTAGGGTCTGTAATTTTCCACCAAGAACCTTTCCTGGAATGATGCCATTTCTTGCTTTCTTTGTTTCTTTCTTTTAATGTTTTGTCACCCAGTAAATTTAGCTGCCTGCCCAGAATGGGTATAATTAAAAAGCTGAAATTCTAAATACCAGTCATATCCCCAACCTCCTGAGAAGAGCTTTCAAAGTGACCACTTAGTTTTATATATTACTCTATTAAATTCAATCCCCCACATACTGTGCTTTGTACCTGACAGCTAAATATGGCTAGCAACTGGTCTCACTTTCAAATCAAGATCTTAGAATGGGCATCTCACTATATCCCCTAGGCTACTCACTTTGTAACTCTTAGAGCACTATGTCACACTTTTTCCTTCTCCTCAAACATCCAACCTCAGCCCCCATCCTCACTTTCCAGCTAACGGCAACCATTTTATATTTCAATGAAAAACACGGGCAATCAGTAAAGATCTCATACACATGCCCAGCCACACATGTGCCAGTATCCTTGCATCTGTGGCCCTATATATTACTCTGTCCTCCCTTCTTTTATCTTGACTCAACTATGTTACTATCTAAAGCCGGTCCCTCTCCTACCTTCTTGCACTGGCCCTCTTACCCCCACTCTTATTCAAGGGCATCAGCCAGTTGCTGTTCTCTTCCTACAGTGACATGAATGGGCCCTGCTGTGCTGGAGAATTATTATGGCACTCAAACAGGCTGCATTATCTTCCAAATGGAAACCTCCCCATCCCACATCACATGCTCCCCTAGCTTTCCTGCTATTTCTTTACTCTCCTTCACACTGTAACTTTTAAAAGACTTGTCTACAGAGCTGTCTCCAGTCCCAGTGCCACACCAACCCACTTTGTTCCCATTACACCACTGAAGCACTGCCTGTCAATACTCAGGCACTCCATACTGGTTAAGTCCAAAATTCTCAGTTTTCATCTTACGTTACTAATCAACACGATTGATCATCTTCCTCTTCTTGAAATGCTCCTATTTGTCTTATAAGATTCCATTTTCTGTTCTTTTTTTTAAAATATGGAATGCTTCATGAATTTGCATGTCATCCTTGCACAGGGGCCATGCTCATCTTCTCTGTATCGTTCCAATTTTAGTGTATGTGCTGCCGAAGCGAGGGCTCCATTTTCTCTTCTTACTACATTGGCTACTCCTTCTCAAGTCTCCACTGCTGGTTCACCGCCTGACCCAGCCCTGAAACGCTGGAGGGCCCTGAGTTCAGACCACTGAGATGTTCCCTTTTCTACTCAGCCCACAGCTCACAGCATGGACTCTCAAGGCTTTAAACACAACTGTACACTGACGAATTTCAAATTATTACATCTACACAATGCTCTCCCCTGAATTCGAGTCTCCATTTTCCAACTTTTTTTTTTTTTTTTTTTGAGACAGAGTCTCAAGCTGTCGCCCTGGGTAGAGTACCGTGGCATCATAGCTCACAGCAACCTTAAACCGTTTGGTTTAAGCAATTCTCTTGCCTCAGCTTCTCAACTAGCTGGGACTACAGGCGCCTGCCACAACGCCTAGCTATTTTGTTGTTGTTTAGCAGGCCCAGGCTGGATTCGAACCCGCCAGATCCAGTGTATGTGGCTGAGCTACAGGAGCCAAGCCCGATTTTCAAACTTCTTATTCGACATCTCCATCTAACTGTCTATTGGTAATTAGTCCAAACTAAGCAGATTCAAAATGTAATCCCAGTGGTTTCCCCAGTAACCTACTCTCTTATACAGTCTTCTCAGTCAGGGAAACTACATTCTTCCAGTTGCTCAGAAATGGTTCATTCCCAATATAGCAAACAAAGTAATACCTTTAAAATAAGTCAGAGTTGGCTCAGCGCGCATAGCACAGTGGTTACAGTGCCAGCCACATAAGTGAGACTAGCGGGTTCAAACCTGGCCCAGACCTGCTAAACAACAACTGCAACAACAAAAAAATAAAATAGCTAGGCGTTGTGGCAGGTGCCTGTACTCCCAGCTGCTTGGGAGGCTGAGGCAAGAGAATCACTTAAGCCCAAGAGTTTGAGGTTGCTGTGAGCTGTAATGCTACAGCACTCTACCGAGGGCAACATAGTCAGACTGTCTAAAATAAAATAAAATAAAACTAAAAATAGAGCATCTCTTTATAAAGTGTAAAAGAAATATATAGTCCCATAATATATAGTCCTACAACATGTTCTCTTTCAACAGAAATAGGTGCTTAATAACAGTCTCCTATATGTTTTTCTTTTTTTAAGATAGGTTCTCCCTCTGTTGTGAGCTAGAATAGAGTATAATATCACCATCAAAGCTTACTGCAACCTCAAACTCCTGAGCACAAGCGATCCTCCTCACTTAGCCCCCTGAGTAGCTGGAACTATAGGCATATGCTACTACACCAAGGTAATTTTTATAGAAACAGGGTCTCGAACTCCTGGCCTCAAGTGATTCTTTTGCCTTCGCCCCTCAAAGTGCTAGGATTACAGGCATAAGCCACCGTGTTAGGCCAGAGTCTCCTATTCTTTTTGTTAGTTGTTTTGAGACAGAATCCCACTATGTCACCCTCAGTAGAGTACGGTAGCATAGCTCACAGGAGCCTCAAACTCTTGGGCTTAAGCAAATCTCTTGCCTCAGCCTCCCAAGTAGCTAGGACTACAGGCGCCCATACAATGCCTGGCTATTTTTTGTTGCAGTTGTCACTGTTGTTTTAGCTGGCCCTGGCTGGGTTCGAATCCACCAACTTCAGTGTATGTGGCTGGCACCATAACCACTGTGCTACGGGCACCAAGCCAAGTCTCCTATTCTTAATTGGGTGTAAGGTCAACCAGAAAAATTACTATTCTTCCTTGCATCAAGGTGTTGCCATGTAAGTAAATTATGGCTGAAGAGACTAAAGCTAAAGTAATGTACCTTATAGAACTTATTCCAAGAGGAATTAATGTACTCTCTTCTCACTGACATCCCCCCCTTTTTCCTAATGGGAATATGAATATAGTATTCATCTTGGACCATGGAGATATGGGCCATGACACAGTAACAAGTCAGGAGTCTGGATCTCTGTGGAGCCACCAAACTACCCCTGGAGAGCCTAAACTAGATTACTACATGAGGAAGAAATAAAGCCCTATCTTGTTTAAATCTATGTAACTTGGGTGATGAGATGAGACCAGGTGCAGTGCTTACACCTGTAATCCTAGAACTCTGGGAGGCCGAGGCAGATGGATTGCTTGAGGTCAGGAGTTCAAGATGTGCCTAAGAACAAGACCCCATTTCTGTTAAAAATAGAAAAATTAGTGGAGCTTTGTCGAGGGCACCATAGTCCCAGCTACTTTGGAGGCTCAGCAAAGAGGATCACTTGAGCCCAAGAGTTAGTGGTTGCTGTGAGCTATGATGACATCATGGCTGCACTCTACACAGGATGACAGAGTGAGACTCTGTCTCTAGACAGACAGACAGACAAATAGATAAAATAACTTGGGCTACAATTACTATCAGTGTTCTGCCCACACCTCCTCCCAACGCTGTGCTCTCACTCCCAAGAGCCAGCACCTGCAGGTCCTTGTAGGAAGAGTAACCTCAGTCCATCAGCCCTTCCTGGGGATTTATACATTCCTCCCCAGCAGGTACAGTCCTTAAGCAATGACCAATGGGTGTGAAAGTATACGCTGGGCATAGGGACTCATGCCTGTAATCCTAGCACTTTGGGAGGCTGAGGCAGGAGGATCTCTTGAGCCCAGGTGTTTGAAACCAGCCTAGGCAACATAATGAGACCCTGTGTCTACAAAAAACTTAAAAAAAAAAAAAAATTAGCAGGGCATAGTGACATGTACCTGTAGTCCCAGCTACTTGCGAGGCTGAGGCAGGAAGATCACTTGAGCCCAGGAGTTCAAGGCTGCATAAGCTATGATTGGGCCACTGCACTCCAGCCTGGGCAACAAAGCACGACCCTGTTTCTAAAAAACAAGAAAAAAAAAAGTATAAAGGCTCTTACATCTTTCTTTGGTCCCTAATATTGACAACTCTTAGGTATAAGCTCCAGACTTCCCTGCAGGACTGAGTTAAAGCTATCCACCTAGGGGCTTTGCTTGATACCACACCCTTGATACCAGCCTCCTTCTCCTGTCCCACTCCCTACCAGGTTTCTCTGAGACTCTTCCTAGTAAGTCACTCTCCCATAAATCCTGATATCAAGTTCTGCTTCTGAGAAACCCAACCTGAAACGGTACCCTACTTCCATTTCACCCCCAAAGTATACAGTCAACAACTGTACACCCCTCCAAACCTTTTCTTCAAATAATAAAACATGTGGTTCTCTTAAATGAAAATGAAGGTATGTGATATCAACTATACAACTTGCCTTAATCACTTAAAATACTTCATAGACTACATTTTATGGTAGTAAAATATATACATACCTCATTATTTCTCAAGATGCATGACTGTCTATAATTTAAGATCTAAATAAATATCAAAGACATAGTGGAGGAAAGAAGTGGTGGCTGGGTGCAATGGCTAATGCCTATAATCCTAGCACTCTGGCAGGCCAGGGCAGGTGGATTGCCTGAGCTCACAGGTTCAAGACCAGCTTGAGCAAGAGCGAGACTGATCTCTAAAAATAGCTGGATGTTGTGGCAGGTGCCTGCAGCCCCAGCTACTTAGGAGGCTGAGGCAAGAGAATCAATCACTTGAGCCCAAGAGTTTGAGGTTGCTGTGAGTTATGAAGCAACGGTCCTCTACTGAGGGTGAAAAAGTGAGACTCTGTCTCAAAAAAAAAAAAAAAAAGAAAGAAAGAAAAGAAAAGAAAAACTGAAGCAAAAAAATCACTTGAGCCAAGAGTTGGAGGTTGCTGTGAGCTATAATAATGCCATGGCACTCTACCCAGGGTAACAGCTTGAGATTCTGTCTCACGAAAACAAAAAGGAAAGAAAGAAGTGAAGAAAGACTATAGTCCCAGGTACTCGAGAGGCTGAGGCAAGAGAATCGCCTAAGCCCAAGAGCTGGAGGTTGCTGTGAGCCATGATGCCCAGGCACTCTAGAGAGGGTAACAGCGTAAGACCCTGTTTCTAAAAAAAAAATTTCAAAGGGGTAGGAAACTTCTTTGGTTTATTCTTACAATTTTCCTCATCAATAAGAAAAGAAAGATTACATCTACATTGACTTCTAGGAACACCAAAAAAAGCAATAATTATGTCATTCTTTCTTCTAGTTCTTTAAGTCCATAAAAGAGTATAAAGGCCTAAAATAGACTAACATAATGTATAATACATTAATACTTAGATATATAAATATATTTAGATACATATAAAATTCATATCAAAAATCAGGATGGTCTTCCTTATAATCTTGTTTAAGGAGGCAGGAAGGAGAGAGAAAACTATACAAAAGTTTCTCTAACTCCTCTTAGAAATTTGGTGTTTCCAAGGAATAGCCTTTGGGCAAAATATATTCTGTGTATTTCAGAAGGGTTTCATGCTTGAAATATTTCAAATCTCAAAGAAGAGATTACAGATGTTTTATTAACCTCCCAAGAGTTAAAACAACAGTCAAGAATAATAGAAATTTCAGTGTTTCAACATTATTAAGAATATAAATATATTGGCTCGGTGCCTGTGGCTCAACGGGCTAAGGCGCCAGCCACGTACACCTAAGCTGGTGGGTTCGAATCCAGCCTGGGCCCGCCAAACAACAATGATGGCTGCAACCAAAAAATGGCCGGGTGTTGTGGCGGGCGCCTGTAGTCCTAGCTACTTGGGAGGCGGAGGCAAGAGACTCGCTTGAGCCCAGGAATGGGAGTTTACTGTGAGCTGTGATGCCACAGCACTCTATCCAGGGTGACAGCTTAGGCTCTGTCTCAAAAAATAAAAATAAAAATAAAAAATAAAAAGAATATAAATATATTTAGAAGATAATTAAAATGTAACAATTAAAATAATCTCTTATAGAATGGCAAATCTGTATTACAAGTGTAAAAGAGACTTAATAAAGAAGTGTAACATTGATTTCCCAAAATGATTATACTGGTACACAATATCAAAGAGAAGCTTTCAAAAGACAAACTTGCATAGGTAACAAGACTGTTTTAATCTCATTAACACTATATATCAAACATCTTGGCAGGTCTGTAACTTGTAACATTATCATTTAAAATGTTAAAAAAAATTTTTAAATGTTAAAATGAGGTATGATAATAAGATATGGTTACACTGCTGGTAAATTAAGAAATGGAGGAGATGAGATGTGGGCAAGAACTTCTATGGTAGTGTTTTTCCTATTTGTGAACTGCAAAGGGAAGTCTCCAATCTACTTATTAAACGTTCAGTCTGTCGGAGGTTAATAGCTATTATGCCAAAAGCAATTGCACAGTCTAGAACTAGAGATGTTTTGTTGTTGTTAATTTAGCAGAAGTCAGATAATTCCTGGGTGAGACTGTATGTACCCTTAACCCTTAATCAACAACTACATCTATAACATCAAAATTGTTCCTCTGGCTTCAGTTCTGCTCAGTTGGCAAAATCACAGATTTGGAAAAAATATTACCCTAGATAAGGGTGTCCAAAAATTGTCTTTAAGGCAAATGCTTTTATTTTTATTTATTTGTTTGTTTTTATTTATTTATTTTGAGACAGAGTCTCATTATGTCTGCCACCCTTGGTAGAGCGCTATGGTGTCACAGCTCACAGCAACCTCAAACTCTTGGGCCAAAGTGATTCTCTTGTTTCAGCCTCCAGAGTAGCTGCGACTACAGGTGCCCATCACAACACACAGCTATTTTTAGAGATGAGGTCTTGCTCTGTCTCAGGCTGGTCTCAAACCTGTGAGCTCAGGCAATCCACTGGGCTCAGCCTCTTAGACTGCTAAGATTATAGGTGTGAGCCACTGCGCCCTGCCTCAAGAGATTCTCTTGCCTTAGCCTCCTGAGTAAATGGGACTACAGGTGCCTGCCACAACACCCAGCTTTTTTAAAGATGGGGTCTCATTCTTGCTCAGGCTGGTCTTGAACCCGTGAGGTCAGGCAATCCACCTGCCCCGGCTTTCCAGAGTGCTAGGGTTACAGGCCTGAGCCCAGCCAATGCAAATGTTTCTAGACACTCTTTAACAGATTTACTAATATGGGATGTTGTTGAGATGTAGACAAGCACTTTTTGAAGTTTATTTCTGATACTGCTAGCAACATTCTTCACATCAAGAATGCATATTCATATCAAGGGAAAAAATAGAGAAAACAGATATGCAAATACTTCCCCAAATTAAACTAACCATGATGTAATTCCTACAGAATTTTGTTATGAAAGAAATCACTTTTTTTTCCTTAAAAAAAAAAAAAAGAGGCTGGGTACCTGTAGCACAGCGGCTAGGGCACCAGCCACATACACCAGGGCTGGCAGGTTCGAATCCAGTCCGGGCCTGCCAAACAACAATGACAACTACAACCAAAAAATAGCTGGTGTTGTGGCAGGCGCCTGTAGTCCCAGCTACTTGGGAGGCTGAGGCAAGAGAACCGCTTAACCCTGACAGTTTGTGGTTGCTGTCAGCTGTGATGCCACGGCACTCTGCCCAGGGCAACAGCTTGAGACTGTCTCAAAAAAAAAAAAGAGCTGCTGACTTTAGATGTGTTAAATCTGAGAAGCTAATATACATCCCGGTGAAAATGCAAATGGACAGTTGAAATTTTGATCTAGAATTCAGGACAAAGGTGTGGGCTATGCCAACAATGATAAGTCCTGCTTCCCAAACTTATTGTTAAAAATATTAAGTGAAGCCAGGTGCCATGGCTCATGCCTATAATCCTAACACTGGTAGGCCAAAGAGGGTGGACTGCTTGTGCTCAGAAGTTCAAGACCAACCTAAGCAAGAACAAGACCCTCATCTCTAAAAATACCCAGGCGTTGTGGCAGGCACCTATAGTCCTAGCTACCTGGGAGGCTGAGGAAAGAGGACTGCTTGAGCACAAGAGTTTGAGGTTGTTGTGAGCTATGATACCACAGCACTCTACTGAGGGCAACAAAGTAAGACTCTGTCTCAAAAAAAAGAAAAAGGGATGGTGCCTGTGGCTCAAAGGAGTAGGGCGCTGGGCCCCATATGCTGGAGGTAGTGGGTTCAAAACCAGCCCCAGACAAAAACTGCAAAAAAAAAAAGAAAGAAAAAGTGGATAGGCTCAGCACCCATAGCTCAGTGAGTAGGGTGCTGGCCACATACACAGAGGCTGACAGGTTCAAATCCAGCCAGGGCCAGCTAAAATCAACAATGATAACTGCAACCAAAAAATAGCCGGGCATTGTGGCGGGTGCGGTTAGTCCCAGCTACCTGGGAGGCTAAGGCAAGAGAATAGCTTAAGTCCAATAGTACGAGGTTGCTATGAGCTGTGACACCAAGGTACTCTACGAGCTGTGATACCAAGGTACTCTACCGAGGGCAACATAACGAGACTCTGTCTCAAAAAGAAAAAAAGAGTGGATAGCTTGAGTCCAAGAGTTTGAGGTTACTGAGCTATGATGCCATGGCACTCTCCAGAGGGCAACATAGTGAGACTTTGTCTTCAAAAGTGGAGGGGGTAGATAAAAATAAAAAAGGGGGGGGAGGCAGAGGGTGAAGAGGGGACAGTTGGGTAAACAGTTTAGATTTTTTGAGGATTTCTCAGACTTTAATAAACTATATACCATGACTTCTTAAAGGGGGATAGATCAAGCTGTTATCCAAATGACTTGGCTTTTACTGAAGAGCATGTTATACTGGACTATAGCAGGATTCTCAACTGGAACACTTTGGCTGTATGCCAAAGAAAAATGGGGAGCCACTGGAGCTTTTTACAGAGGAGTGACATGACTTGATTGACATTTCAAAAGGATCAGAACACCAGGGACCAGATCATTCTTTGATGTGGAAGCTGTCCTGGATATTCTAAAATGTTCAGCAGCATCGCTGGCCTCTACACACTAGAACCAGTAGCCTGTCCTACACCTTATGACAAAGAAAAATGTCTCCAGAGATTCCTAAATGTTCCCTGGGGGACAAAATCACCCCAGTTGAGAACCACTGGCCTAATGTTATGACAATGTAAGCTTCCATAGGAAAAGAGTGATATTTCCTTTTTAAAGTCTATTTTTATGAATTTAACAATAAAAAAAGGATCTATGCAGTCTATCCTAATTAGGTCAATAGTGCTTCATTACCATTTCCCCACTTAAACAGAGGCTACTGGACATAAATTTCCTCAGTTTCTCCTCCAGCCTCAAACTTACTTCTCTTCTACAAAGAACAGCTGCTTCTCTGGACCACCATCCGCATGCTAGATTCCAACCCCTCTCGCCTTAGACAACAACTTGCCCAGAAGGGTTAATTTCTCCCCCATGCAAGTCTGCAGCCATTTTTCCAGTCTCTAAAACATCAAGACTTTCCTATTGGCCAAGTTCAATCATTTCCTTAGAGTTCTTCCACTACCTGACATCACCTAGTGCTAAAAAATATATATATATTTTTAATTAACAATAGGTCATGCTATGTTGCCCAGGCTGACCTTGAACAGCTGGGATTATAGTCATGTGTCACCATAACGACATGAGGAAAAAAAAAATTTTTTTTTTTGAAACAGAGTCTCCCTTTGTTACCCTGGGTAAAGTACCATGGCATCACAGCTCACAGCAACCTTAAATTCTTGGGCTCAAGAAATTCTCTTGCCTCAGCTTCAGTAGTTGGGACTAGAGGCACCGCCACAACGCCTGCTATTTTTTTTAGAGAGCACGAGGTTTCACTTTTGCTCAGGCTGGTCTCGAACTTGTGAGCTCAGGCAATCTGCCCATCTCGGCCTCCCAGGGATGGATTACAGATGTGAGCCACCACACCCAG
>CAUYRH010176421.1:0-54618 GCA_963574655.1 Perodicticus potto | reverse complement strand
AGCCTTAAAGAAAGATGGAGACTTTACCTCTTTCATGTTTATTGGATGGAGCTGGAACATATTCTTCTTAGCAAAGTATCTCAAGAATGGAAGAAAAAGTATCCAATGTACTCAGCCCTACTATGAAACCAATTTATAGCTTTCATAAAAGCTATAACCCAATTATAGCCCAAGAATATGGGGAAATGGGAGAGGGAGGAGAGGGGAGGGGACAGGATGGTTGGAGGGAGGGTAATTGGTGGGACCACAACTACAGTGCATCTTAGAAGTGTACAGGTGAAACTCACTACATGTAGAATATAAATGTCTTAACACAATAACTAAGAAAATGCCACGAAGGCTATGTTAACCAGTTTGATGAAAATTTTTCAGATTGTATATGAAACCAGCACATTGTACCCCATGACTGCATTAATGTATGCAGCTATGATTTAATGAAAAAAAATATTTTGTAGAGAAATGATCAAAAATAGAAAGACACATGATTGTAACCTATTTTTAATCCTAGAAGACAACAGACTTCATTTTAGTATGTAATATTAAATATTCAATTGTCTCCCACACCCTCCAAAAGGCTCCCTTTCAGAGAGAAAGCCACGGTGGTTGGTACAGCATTGATGGCCCTTCACCTTGTCTCCACTCCTGTGTCCCTTGCCCCAGCCAGATCTTAATCCACACGGAGCATACTGAGGTACTCTCCTGCCGCAGGGCCTTGGCACGGGCAGCGCCCTCAGCCAGCAGTGCCTCCCCCCAACATCGTCTGCTGAGTTGAGGCAGAACCTCCTCTTCCTTTGGGCCTTTCCTCTAAATGACCTTCTCAGTGTGACCTTTCCTGGAGATGCTACTTAAGATTCCCCACTCCTTTAACATTTTATATTGTCCTACTGTTTTTGTTTTTCTCATTGCATGTGCTGTTATTTAACATAATATATTTTATTTCTGTGTCTCCTTAATGGCGCTCCTGTCTGATATGACATGAATCCCCCTGAGTCAAGGATTTTTGTCTGTTTCACTCCTATGGCTCCACAACAGTTTAGAACGATGCCTCGTACTGACTCTTGAAATTTCGTTGTTGAATGAATGAATGGCAAAACAAAAGATGCCATTTTTGGCTTACAAAAATCATACAAGATAGAAAGCTTGTAAATATCTCCCCTCTCTACTAACAAATCAAATCGAAACCATTCACAGCCCAGGCACTTTCTGCCACTTAAGAATAGTATGCCTGGCTCGGTGCCTGTGGCTCAACAGGCTAAGGCGCCAGCCACATACACTTGAGCTGGCGGGTTCGAATCCAGCCCAGGCCGCCAAACAACAATGACGGCTGCAACCAAAAAAATGGCCGGGCGTTGTGGCAGGCGCCTGTAGTCCTAGCTACTTGGGAGGCGGAGGCAAGAGACTTGCTTGAGCCCAGGAATTGGAGGTTGCTGTGAGCTGTGATGCCATGGCACTTTATCCAGGGTGAGAGCTTGAGGCTCTGTCTCAAAAAAAAAAGAATAGTATGCCATAGTCACTTCTGTGATTTCAGTGGTTTATAGATTTCATTTTCAGGAAATCTGAATATACACGGTGGTGCCAGGAATATCATATATTTGCCTTTCTTCAAAAGAAAAGGCAGCTTAGTTTGGGAGTAGCATTACAGCTTGATGGTCAGGAGTGGACAATGACTCGCTGGAAACCAGACTTAGAGAAAGCTATAAATACCGGTAGAGCACTGACTCATTTCACATGTATTTATTAAGCATCTACTATGTAATGGGACGTGGTTACACACAGTGAACGAGACATCACTCCTCCGCTGATGCAGTGTACAGGCTAGTAGGGGAAACAGTTATAATGCAATGACACTATGGACACACAGGGATGGGACAGCTAGCCCGGGCTTGGGACAGGAGGATTGGGGAAGGTTTCTTGGTGGAGGTAAATTTAAGAAGGAGGAAAAGGAGTATGCCAGGTGGAGAGGGCTTAGGTGATGGAGGGGTAGGGGTGGGTGGGTGGAGAAGAGGATGGGTAAGGCTGTTCCAGGAAGGGTCTAGTGGGGGAAGTGTCAAGGTCACTCTGAGTCCAGGAAGGGCTGGTGGGGGAAGTGTCAAGGTCTCTCTGAGTCCAGGAAGGGCTGGTGGGGGAGATGTCAAGGTCCAAGATGGTTTGAGTGAAGAATATAGCCACCATGCATCCTAAATCCTATCACTACTCATCACCTTGTCACCCTAACTCAAGCCACCATAGTCTCTCCCCGGATTTCTGCAGCACTCCGCATCCCCATCACTGGACTCTCCTTCTAATCTCTATCTTACTGATACCGCACAGCTGAGACCTGGCCTGGCTGCCAGTGGGCTGTGGCGTTGCTAGGATCTGGCCTGGCACGCACAGCTGGGCCTATGGTGGTCTTCTGTCCAAATAAACATGTCATGCAACTCCAACATTGAGCAAGGCCACTCTGTGACCACGATAGATAGAAACAAAAACAAGAGCATTATAACATCATGTCTGGACAGAGACAAAAACATAAACATTGTCCAAACCACAAAGATGGCCAAATAGTCTCCTAGCCTGACAAATATGAGTTACTGTCTCACCCATTGCAGATTGAGCCTCCCTCTGTTTCTCTCATCCTTTGGTTTTTTGTTTTTTTTTTTTTTTTGAGACAGAGGACACTCTGTTGCCCAGACTAGAGTGCCATGACAACACTGTAGCTCACAGCAACCTCAAACTTCTGGTCCCAGAGAGCCTCCTGCCTCAGCCTCCTGAGCAGCTGGGATTACAGGCGCCTACTATAACATCTGGCAAATTTTTCTATTTTTAGTAGAAACAGGATCTTGTTCTTGCTCAGGCTGGTCTCTAACTCCTGAACTCAAGTGATTCTCCTGCCTCGGCCTCCCAGAGTGCTAGGCTTACAGGCATGTGCCACCATGCCCAGCTATGATTAAGATTTATTAATAATTGACCACAGGACTGTCCCTGCTTTCTGACAGCATCTGATCCAGAGTGAACCCCACTTATTTGAACCTTCTTCAGAAACACCTAATGTAAGCCCCGATCTTATCATTTCTGATCCCCTCTTGCTGAGATACCTCCCAGTTCTCCACCAGGTAGGTATGTTCTCTCTCATTGAAATGAGTCAACCCATCTTGTTTAACCACAGATTAAACCTCTTGGGGTTTAACACAGATTATCCTCTTGGGCTGGAGGATATTGATGATGGACAAATCAGGTTAGGAAACTTTTCTGCTGAAAACCATTCTGTGGCTTCCTATGACTCTCAGAGCCGAGATCAAACTCCTCTCCAATTCTTGCCTCATTTGGCTCTGTCTACCTCTCAGATTTCATTCATTCACCACACAAGATATTATTGAGGGTCCGCTGGAGACCCTCTCAGACACAGGTACATGCAGACTGCGTGTGAAGAATGGGTTGGAGAGGGAAGCCAGGGCAGGAGCTAGGAGACCTACAAGGTTCTTCTAGTACGGTGAAAGAACAGGATTGGCATCGGGGAGAGGTTAAGAGTGAAAAAATAACACCCAGATCTCTGGGTTAGGCATATTGGCTGACAAAGTGTTCTTTGCTGGGGGAGGAAACACGGCAGGTATGCTAACAAGGATTCTAGAAAAGGCAATCGCTCCACTTGGCCCGAGAGCATCTTACTTCGCCAAAGAGGGCTCTTTCTAAATTGTCTTCAGAAGGGGGCCTCGCCAGAGCCTGGGAGTACCCCAGAATCTTCCACTGCCTTTGACCTGTGGGCTGGAGCCTGTCACTGTAACACATTATTTAAATAATGTACTTATTGCAGGTTCTAGTTGATATGTGTAAGGGAGACATATTTCAGCGCCGTCAGTGACTTATTTCTTATGGCCTTCTGGGCTTAAATAAAATGATGATTAGAGTAATTCAGAGTCCATGAAGTAGTGTAAGAACAGCTGGCATCTGCCATTGCTCTCAGTGGTAACTTATTTCCTTCTTATAATGGGCTTCCACATACATGAATTAAGTTAGAATGCGCTGCTCACGTTCAGAGAGACCCGTGAATGACTTGCTTTTGTGTTGCAACTCTCAGAAGTAAATTATTCAGTATTCATTGCTTATAGGGTTTAAAGAGAAACTAAATTTATTTTGCCTCCTCCGCCTCTTATTCTAGGACATGCTTTAAGGATCCCATCACAGAGAGTTTGCAGAATTGACTAATTGTGTGTTTTGCATATTTATAAACACTTTGTTATTTATTAATGGGCCATTTCAGAGATAAAATTAGCACTTTATTCACATCACCACCATTTCTCAAAGGCGCTCTGACTAATGTCTGCGAATTGGAGACTGAAACCCACAGTAATGAGAGCACAGGTGACTGTCTTCCCAGTAAATCCTGGGGAGGGGCGAGAGCTGCCCAGGAGCAATTTATCAGACCGGATCTCTACAGCTGTGCTGTCCAGTACGGCTTTGCAAAATTTAAATTAATTAAAGTTAAATAAAAATTCAGTTCTTCAATCACACTAGCTACATCTCAAGTACTCAACAGCCAGATGTGGCCAGTGGCCACCGCATTGGAGAGTTCAGAGCATTTCCACGGTTGCCCCAGATTGTACTGGGCAGTGCTACTCTGGCTCGTGTCAATGCTGGGGTCCGTTTGTAGGTCCCTGGACTGATAGAATTTGGTCATTTTAAACTCATTGGCCGGAAAGGCTGAGGGGTTAAGGCTGCCTGGTCACATTTCCAACGCTAAATGTGTGCAGGATTCGATTCCTTTCTACTCTCCCCGCTCCATCTATCATTGTCACTCTCACCTGAATTTACTGCAAGGGCCTCTGACTGGTTTCCCAGCTTCCAGCCTTGGCTCCCACAATCTCTTCCCAACATAGCAGCCGGAGTGATCCTGCTCAGAACCTTCCAGGGGCTCTGTGACTTAATCTGAGTGAAAGCCAGAGTCCTTAAAATTCCCTACAGGGTCCTACGTGTCTGACGTCCCTCTGCCTCCCACGTGCTCCTTGCTACATACACCCCCTAGTTTTCCCTGCTATAACCACATGGTCCCAGGCTGTCTCTTCTGCCTGGAAAAACTATTCTCTCAGATGCCTGTGGGTCTCGTTCCTCCTCTTCCTTTGGGTCTCTGCTCAAAAGCCTTCCTTGGCTGCCCTATCTGGAATCCCAAACCTCTCCTGACATTTCCTGTGCCCTTCCCTGCTCCCTTGGTGCCTGGCACCATCGGTGCACCTTACATTCTGGTTGTCAATGCTGTTTATTCTCTAATACCCCCACCAGAATGTGAGCTCTGCTGGGCAGGTTTGTGTCTGTTTTGCTCACTGCTGTACCTAGTGCCTAGAACAATGCCTGGCATATGGTTCAATAAATACTTCTTGAATGAATGGAAGAGTTTTGTAATTCCAGTGCCCATAGAAAGGAGAGAGGACATGAGGGGTATAGCATGGATTTGAGAACTTGAGCAGCTCTGCCTTATCCTATCTGTGAAGCTTGGAGCAAGTCATTGACTTTCCTTGAACTTGTTTTCTCATCTGTAAGATGAAAACTGTTAACACCTGCCTTGAACAACTGTCATTAGGATTAATTGGGGCATCCTTGGCACATAGCCTGCATGCAATAATGTTAATTCAGGAGCTGTGAAATTTGACCCGGGCTCTTCTCCATTTTATAGTGTCTATGTGAAAACCATGGCCATATTTCTCACACTGTGCATTTTTAAATGTCATGCTTTTATTTTAATGGCAAAAATGTTACTTATGTAAATTTTGGAAAACTCAGATTATGACCTTATAATTAAGTTTGGCTATGAGATTTCAGAGCTCATCATTACAATGGATTTTGGGTGTGAAAATGAGCAATCAATGTTGATATTCCACGAATGAAAGTTTTACAGAAATTAGAATAGAGAAAAGTAGTGGGAGAATCGAGTCAGGTTGTGTAACGTTGGTGGCATAAGTCTGCTGAGCTCAGAAAGAACCTGTACCATGGTAAAGTGACTTCCGACGCCTGTGTACATTTCAAGAGGGAATTTAGTTTCAGAAAGTAGAATAGTCTGTATAGTATATCGTGTTGAGTTAATGTTATTTTGGATTTTATTGCACTCATATAACAGTCCTATGCTCGCAGAGTTTGTATCTGGCTTGTATTTGTGCATATTTAGGAGTGTGATAGAATTCCGCCAGGAAAACTCCTAATATCTGAAACAAAGGGCACAACACACAGAAGTGGTCACATGGGTGGTGAGATTGCTGGTGCTGAGACACTCAGGAGATTGGCAACAGGTGGAGGCCACCCCACCCCTAGGCTGGAGGGACAATGGCAGAAGGTGGTGGCTACGGAGCCCAGAGGCCCTGACACCAGCAGCGAGGGAGAGAAACACACGCACACAGACACACATTCAGGGCACACGGCAGGCTGAAGCACGCATCTACTGGCAAACTCACCTAAGACCCTCATACTATGATTATGTGGACGTGCGGTTGGTCCTCCAGCCCCTGTTTTCCTCCCATCCAGCTCTGTGCAGCAGCTGGCCGAGTGGGTGGGCTTGGCAGGCCTTTGGCTGCAGGGGCAGCGCTGGCTGTCTTAGACATCTAAACCACACAGGCAACCCGGTTGCATAATCAGTTCCGTAAGTGATGG
The DNA here is from genome assembly GCA_963574655.1 of Perodicticus potto. Classification (NCBI taxonomy): domain Eukaryota; kingdom Metazoa; phylum Chordata; class Mammalia; order Primates; family Lorisidae; genus Perodicticus; species Perodicticus potto. The sequence continues at coordinate 48,006 of CAUYRH010176421.1, read as the reverse complement.
CCTAAGACAATCAGCTCCAGACATTCCTCAGGCCTCAGTGACCAGTTTAGGGGTGGGCAACAGGGTTCTGTCTTCTGGATGTGAACAAAAAATAGCACACAGCTCCCAGATGTTCCCAGCAGCCATGCTGTGGCAGAGTCAGGACCCGCTGGAAGGGACAAGCACAGAGCGGGGACACAAAAAAGGGAGCCAGAGGCTCATGTGCACAGCTCTGAGAGCCCTTCACCTCAGGGGGCCTCATTAGTTTGAAGCTGATTAGTCCCCTTTCCTTTTCAAGCCAGGGTGAACCAGGTTTTTGGTTGCAGATAACACAATACTAAAAATCAGTCAACATTGAGGGTCCCAAAGGCAGAAAATTGTGTATTAAAGGGTGCATGTGTTGTTCAAGTTTGAAGAGTGGTAGTGACTCGTCCACAGCTCCACATTTTTGAGTACTGAACAGAGCATGGGACCCACATCCTGGGGGCCTCTGGAGGCCAAGCTGAGGAGCTCGGGGGTCTTCTGCAGCAGCTCTGCAGTGCACCCCTGGTTTCAGACCAGGGCCATAGACGCAGACTTAGTGAAGTGAAAACCTCCTGGAGAGCTGCGGGTGAACAAAGCAAATTGCACGTAGAGTCGGGGCCCTCCTTTAGCAATGTGGGCCAAGACAGGGGTCAAAACAAATGGAAAGTGGGTCACTGCCACCAAGTCCTGTTGGAACAAGTCCCTCCTACCACACAAGGCAATCGGTCCTGTAATTCCTGGGGGAAACTGCTGAGCTCAGCATGAGGTCAGCGAACACAAGTGGGACCAAGCATTTCCCAAGCTTCTTCCCCCAGGGTTTTTGATGGCAAAGAATTCTGACTGCCTCTGAGTATTCTAAATAAGGTGCTTTGGACTTCCACCAACTGATACTCAAATGGGAGAACTAAACAGCGGGAGTCCTTTGTTTCCTCTCAAGTTAACTTGTGGCCAGAGGTTTCTCCCCTGGGACAGGAGAATTCAGAGTGCACCCTCCCCAGACCCTGTGGTCCCCAAGGCTTGTCTGCTAGGGAGAATCAAGGGTATGTATCAAGATGCATCACTTCAGGTTGGCCGGGCTGGACCACTGCAAAGAGTGGCAATTGTTGTACTTTCTTCTGTGGTTTGTGGTGGGTCATTTGGACTTCACTTGTTCCCATCAAAAGAACAGGCACATGTGTTTATACTCTTCCCTGATCTGGGGGCTGGAGGTCTTCTCTGGAGCAGATGGAAGTTTGGTGGGGCAGGGGAGCAGAGAGGAGGTGTAGGCACAGCAGCGAGAGCTTTCATAGAGCATCTTTGGCCTTAGTCTTGGAGATTTAGGGTCCCCTGCACTTCAGGGTAGTAGTTTTTCCTTTGACCTGCCCAGAGCACCCTCCACTGGGAAGTTTTGCCTTTGGTGCTCTCTTTTAAACCTCCCTGACTCCCAACATTTGATTTTCATCATTCAAGGAGCAATTTTAGGGCAACTTCAGTCTAACTAACTGCCGATGCTTCCATTGAGTGTGGCATCTGCTAAAGTTAGTCGTCTTGTTTCTTTCTGGTGGTGTCCAGGGACAGTGGTTAAAAACAGAGGGTGTGTCTTGGGATAAACTGACACGACTTTCAAGTGGCAAATTCTTCTCTCTTCTTTGGCTCCATGTCTGAGTTCTCGACACATTGTCCTGGTGTGTTTGCTTGAATTCTCAAAACTCTTCCTTAGCCTCTCTTTGAGCATGGAGTCATCTCATTTCTGAGGCTCAGGACAAATGTAGGGGTTATTTGAGGGGTTCTTCAGAAGAGCTCAGATAGCAGGAAGTGGCCTCAGTCTGCCACGTTTACAGATTGGCCAACACTCTCGACATCATTCTGAGTGAGTCTTTGAACTGACCATGAGGTCCAGCAACTCAGTCATGACACTGGCACAACTAGCCCTTGGTCCTCATTTTTGGCACCAGAGAAAAGAGCCTTCCAGCTGCTCTGTCATCACATGGAGAGAGACAGCCTTTCCTTTCTGCTACATGGTTACTTCAGTAAAATTGTGCAGTGCAAATAATATTTCTGAATTCTCCATTCTCTTCTTTATGTTTTTTTTATCCTACTTCTATCTCCTCTTTGCTCTTTCTTTCGCTGAGGTGACCAGACGTTTCAGGGTCTATTGGGTCAGACACAGGGGAATGGTCAGAGTTCAAAGTCAAACAAAGAGGAGTTTCCTGGACTTTAGCCTAACAAAGCTGAAGCCCCTAAGGAAATGGAGAGAACTGTACGGAGGACAAATGTTTGGGAGGAACACAAGAAAGAGAAGGGCTTCTATCTTCTCTAGAAAATAATGTGTTTGTGCTGGAGGAGGAAGGGGAGATGGAGGGCAATACAGACCAGGAGGTCCTAGCCCTGTCTCCTCCCATCCCATCCCCCAAAGGAGGAAGCAGGATGCACAGAGCCCATGGAGATATCCAGCTCCTTGGAGACTTCTGTGCTCCTCTGGGGCAAGGAGGACCAGAGGGAGTCTAGGGCCCCCCAACATGGCGTGGAGGCATAGTAAGTTCCAGAGTCTGAGGAATTAGACACCCAGCAAGAGGGGTGTTTCTGGGAGCACTTGCAAGGACAGATGCCTGAGAGACAGAATGTGGCATGAATCAGGGATGTGTGCTGGGACAAATGATGTAGGTCCATGCTGCAGACTCCACTTCCCCATCCTATTATCCACCCACCAGGCACCTTGCCCAGGAGCCCTGTAGAACGTTGACTCCACACTGACCAAAGCTGGGGATATGTTTCAATGGCATGAAATCTGGGCCACCACTGCTGCTGCTAGCACATTCTCTGTGATTGTGTGAATTACATAAAAGGACCTCTAATGGGTGGTCAAATGCCAAAGTGGTGTACTTCTCTGGGCTGATGCATCCTTGTGCTGGGCGCATGGAGTTTCAGCTCTCACAAGAGCTCTCAGCAGGGCAGGGTTTACACTGTATAGGTGAATGTGGAGGCCCTTTGTGGGCCGAGGCTCAGGCCCTCCAGGTGTGATTTTCAATTGCCTCTACTATGTACAAATGAGCATTTATCACCCAATAAGAGGAGGTGATTCAGCGATCGCTCCGCAGTACCCTGGATTCCCTCCTGGAAATGCCATTTGTTCTCATTGTAATTTAGCACTGAACCTAGGAACCTCAGTTTCCTAATCTGTTAAGTGGGGAGACGGCCTCCTGCTCTTCCTTGCACAGCTATAATTTGGGTCAAATGCGGAGATACCTGGGTGACTCTTTGGGGGATGGTGACCAGGGCTGAGCCACTGAAGTAAGTCTAAGAAACCATGACAGGAGGTGAGATTATAGCGTGAGACTTTTTGCGCAAGATATGAAAGTCAGGGCTAAGGAATCTGTTTTGGTGGCAGACTACAGGGCTGGAGCTGGGGGATGGGAAAAGAGGAGGGGCCAGTGGCTGCATGGTGACTGGGGGGCTGGCCTGGGCCTGGCCTCAGGGCATCCTACAAAGCACACACAAACCAGGTGAGTTTCTGCTGGGACAGACAAAGTCTGGGGCCGCCACCATCAGGGCATTGGTCTAAATGGGCCCCATCTGTGCTGCGTGGCTTGTCATAAGTACCTTCAGCATCAGAGAGCCGAGTCAGGAGGACGGCTGCAGCTGCCTGGGTCCAATCAGGAGATAGAAACCACACAGCAGATTAAGCAGAGAGATTCTAACAGAAGGAGTGATTATGACACAGAGTAACTATAAGGGATGAGCAAACTCGCTATGGCTCCCTGGGGCTGAGGGAATCCACCCAAGAAAGGACAAAGTTGCTAGGGTTAGGACCTTGTTGGAGAAGGATTGGTTTGGCCACTGGGAAGCAGTGCAGTTTATTGGTTTGGCCAGGCTGGGGTTGGCCTGGGGTTGTTAACATCAGGAGTGCAGAGAGGAGAGTATCAACCCACAGCCGGGTGTGCAGGGGGAGACCAGGAGGTGGTGGGACTCAAACCAGGCTCTGGTTTCCATGTTGAGAGGGCTGCAGAGACATTACCAGCAGGCTACATGGCACAGAGTGACTTCAGAGCGGGGCACAGATTTATTAGATGCCTTCACACCACCTCTAAAGGGCACCAGAAACAGCAGGAGATCCCCTTCCTCCTGCAAAGTCCCGCCGTGCCCCGTGCAGACACTAACCCCACGTTCACCACACCTGACATCCACCAGGCTAAGGTCCCACAGCTCCTTAATTTCCGCTAGCTGTTTGCCTAGCTGTTTTATAAAGCCCTACATGAAACAATCTTAAAAATATGACAAACTAGCTCTTTTAAGTTAGAATTTATTTTGTAAGGTTCTATAATTTTAGAAAAAATCCCAAGGTAACACACAGACATGAAAATTGACCAGAAAATGCATTATAATATAGGCTAAGGGCAAAAACTAGGTAGTAGATTATTATGATCCTAATTTTGTTAAAAATAAGTCACTATGACACCTTAGCTAGTGCAGGTCCTCTCTGAGCTTCTCGATGCTGCCCAAGGACAACAAAAAGAAGAAAGAGGCCAGAAAGTCAGCCAAGAAGGACAAAGACCCAGTGAACGAATTTGAGGGCAAGGCCAAAAAGAAGAAGTGGTCCAAAGGCTAAGTTCCGAACGAACTCAACAACCTAATCTTGTTCGACAAAGCTACATGTGACAAACTTTGTAAAGAAGGTCCCAGCTATAAGCTTATAACCCCAGCTGTGTTCTCTGAGAGACTGGAGATTCGAGGTTCCCTGGCCAGGGCAGCCCTTTAGGAATCCATAGTAAAGGGCTTATCAAGCGGGTTTCAAAGCACAGTGCTCAAGAAACATCAAGGGTGGAGATGCCCCAGCTACTGGAGAAGATGCACAAACAGGTCCAACAAACTGTATAGTTGGAAAAATAATAACTTTGTTGACAGGTCCAACCAACTGTATATTTGGAAAAATAATGACTTTGTTGAACAATAAAAAAGTCAATGTCAGTATATATGAGCATGCATAGCAAAATTACTAGAAAGATACACAAAGCAATGTCAGGGTTTTTCCTCTAGTTGCATTATGGGTAACTTGTTTTTCTTTTACCTCATCTGTGTTTCCCGATTTTCTACAATTAACCTGGTTACTTGTATGGTTAAAACTAGAAAGGGGGGAAGGAAGGAAAGAAGGAAGGAAGGTGGGAAGAAGGAGAAAAGGTAAGAAGGAAGGGAGGGAGGGAGGGAGGGGAGGTGGGAACGAGAAGGGAGGAGGGAAGGAGGAAAGGAAGAAAAAAAGGAAGGAGGGAATAAGAGGGAGGGAAGGAGGGAAGGAAGGAAGGAAGTGGGAGGAGAAGGACCCCGAGCCCACCCAGCAGGGAAGAAACGTGAGGGTGTACGGAAGTGTCCAGCGCAGGTGCTGACGGGTCTCAGGTGCTCCGTCCTAGCTTCACGGGGCCAAGTGGGAGCTGCCACATGTCTTTGTTAGGCCCCATCACCTGTGTCTCTCGAGGCACATTCTGGTCCTCTAGTTGCTTTTCAGGGATAGCTGTGGCCTTGGACACTCCTAAGGCTCAGTTCAGCAGCTGGGTGGAGGGGCAGTCGGAGCTCAGCTTCGACTGGCCTGGCTAAGCAGGTTATACTTTTATTAGACATAAGCCTAGAAAAAAGCCTCGACCTGGGGAAAGATTTCTATTTAGAGCTGGGAAACTAGGCCACTTCTAAGATCAGTGACCTACATTTTCTGCTATAGAAATTTAAGATGAAATAGCAGTTGTTGCGTGCATGTGGGCGCTGAGACTCCATCAAAGGGCGGGGAGATGGAGAAAGGGAGGCAGGCAGGGAATTTTAAAGAGCTGCTGCATTTGAAATCTTTTAAAATCAAGGCAACATTACTTAATAGTGGAAGAAAAGTGAGTATCCCAACTGTGTATTTGTTTTCCTGGAAGAGCAATGTTTGCTAACTGGTGGCTCCTGCAGCAGGTAAAAAAGTCCATTCCTGTTCTGAGGCCTGTTAAAAAAACGACATCTCTCCCAGGCCCCAACCAGCTGCCCACAAAGACAAATCTTGGTGTCTCATGCTGACTGCCAGCCGTCTGCTTTTTGTTACAGACTTCTGAAAAACTATTTGCTTTGTCTCATTGATCTGGGCTCTTTAGACCGGACCCTGTGGAACATCTAAGGTTAATAGGCTCTTGGGGCCTGAATTCCCACGAATCGTGGTGGTTTGAGGGAGTGGCTGTTCAGAAGAAGAAAATAAAATGACAACGATGTATCATGCTTTGTTAGAATCCACAGCTGCCATGTCACGGAGCCTTTGGGTCAGGGCCGGCATTTACGTGGTGTGTGTGTTAGCTAGATTGAAAACTCCCAGGCCTATGGTCAGCTCGTTCCTCTTCAAATCATACCGGGATGCTTTGTAATTGTTAAAACATGGAGGCAAAGAGATCATGAGTCTGTATCTGTGGGAGCTGTTGCTAATGCTCCCCAACATCCAGCTCTGCCCTCATTTGGGTTCACTGAGGATTGCCATTTCCCAAGTGGTTCTGCTCACTGTAATGGAACAGAAGGTACGCTGATGCCAGACCCCTTCGCCCTTACTTCCCTGCAAACCCAACGGCCTCTTGTTAAGAAGGTACATTCTCCCAGGTCTCAGAGTGAGGGTGATGCAGAGCGGACCCTCCCCACCCCTGGCTTCCCTTGGACAAGTAGTGTTAGTGAGGAATAGTCTGTTGTTGTTTTATATCGCTGGGCTTCGGGGGTGGTTTGTAAGCCCATCCTGACTCATGCAGTACCGTATGAACTTGTTTTTGGAACCAGTTATGGTCTTTGCCAATCAACTAAAAAAAAATCAAAAGAAAATAAATGAATAAATGCCTAACATAGAATGTGCTCCTTGCTGGAGTTATAGGAGGCATGTGGTGTTCGCTGCCTCCATGGGCATGTGGCCGCCTCCTCTGCTCCGCTTGCGTCTCGTATCTCCCTTTGGCTTTCTCTCTCTCTCTCTTTTGAGACAGAATCTCACTCTTTCACCCTGGATAGAGTGCCATGGCATCATAGCTCACAGTAACCTCAAACTCTTGGGCTCAAGCAACGCTCTTGCCTTAGCCTCCTGAGGAGCCAGGACTATAGGGACCTGCCACAATGCCCGGATATTTTTCCATTTTTAGTAGAGAAAGGGTTTTGCTCTCCCTCAGGCTGGTCTCGAACTCCTGCACTCAGCAATTCACCTGCCTCAGCCTCCCAGAGTGCTAGGATTACAGGTGTGAGCCACTGCATCTAGCCTGCCTTTCTCTTAAAGGAACACTTGGTGTCGAATTTAGGGTCTACCTGGATAATCCAATTTTACCTTATCTCAAGATCCTGACCTTTATTAACATCTGCAAAGACCCAAACCAAATGAGGTCACATTCACAGGTTCTGCACAGACATAAATTTTGGGGACCACCATTGAACTCTCTGCATGAACACCTTCCCAGTGCCAGCTTCTGGGCTGGGCAGTTTATGTCCATGTTTTACCTAACTTGTTTTCCCATTGAGTCGCTGGTGTAGGTATTAATGTGCCCCCTTTGAAGACAGTGAAACTGAGTTTCAGGGCAGAGACCTAACTAACTCTTAGGTCACATACTGGTGGGAGCCAGCAGTTGCACCTAAGTCTTAGTCCTAATTCTGTGGGATTTCACATATATGCATATATTTCCAAATGAGTGTCATTTTCTTCAAACCACAATTGCCTGAAAGACTTCTGGAACTCCTCTGTTTCTGGACCACTTTATAAGCCATTGCAAGACAAGCCTGCCTACTTGCATTTTTATCGTCACTATTTGAATGTATGTGGTTTTAGGCAGCTTTATTTTCATATGCTGTCGCTCCCAGATTAAATTCTGTTTACAATGAGCCGGCAGCAGCATCTGACGAATCGTAGCCTATGGCTTCCTCAGAGCACTAATTACTCAAGAGCAAATGAACCTGGTTAAACCCAGCCAAAGGCTTTGATATTAATTGACAAGGTGAGGTGAAATGCCCCAGTACGAGGTGGGTGGTCGCACTGGAGTAACCCCTTGCTATGGCCCACGATGTCTGGAATGCATGTGGGCATGGCTCATTAACCAGATGTGCACAGGTGGACTAAGTGTGTGTGGGGGTAAAACATGACTTTTTCTTTCTCCTCAAATTCAGTCTGAGTTATCAAACACTATTGGTTCCGTCCCCAGCAGCCATCTCCTTCTGTTTCCTTTGTTGGATATAACACCTCCTTTTCTTTTTCTTTCTTTTTTTTTTTTGCTAAAGGTCATGTGACATCTGCAGCCACAGGTCAGCTCCTACTGGTGGGGAAACAATTGTGGACCTGGAGATTCGGAACGGGATGATGAAAAGCAGCTGTGATTTAACCAGCTGTGCCTAGGAGTTCCTAACTCTCAACTCACTGCAAGATAATCAATGCCTTTATTGAATCTCGTGTTACCTACCCCAGTAGCGTCCTGTCTGATAACAGAAATTGCAACAACAGTAAAGCAACGTTTGTTGAATAGGAAGTATATGCTAGACACAAATGCCCTGACACGGTATTGTTATTATTTCCATTTTATAATTAAGGAGTAGAGAGGTTAAGTAATGTACCTGAGGGCACGCAGTAAGCAAAACGGAGGCAGGATTGGAACTCATGGTGTGTGCTTACCCCCTCCACTAGCGTGACTGTCTTTTGACCCGGCATCTGGGAATTCTCTTCTCCCCAAGTCCCCCTCGCCTCTGCCACTTTCTGCTTCTTCCAACCCCTTCTTAGATCCCTGCTCTAGCCTGGGGACATGCCAAGTGACCAAAGAGCTCTCACTCCTTTTCTGAGTGTTCAGTCTATCAAACCACTGCCTGTGGTGAGAGAACAGACAGCCCCATGCTACCACTAGTTTTGTTATTTCTTTCCCAAATGGATCATGCTGCCGAGTAACCTCAGCCCTTAGAACTCTGGGCACAGAACAGATGTCTTCTCACTGGAAGGAGGCTGTCTGAGGGGAAAGAGCACTGGATGGAGAAGGATCCTGAAGCTCTGCTCAGCTAGTCATGCCTGTAGAGGGCTTGGGCAGGGTGAGGGTTTGTGTGTGTGCTGTACGTTTGCCATTGCTGCCATGGTGAATAATGAGATGTGAAATCCAACAGAGAAGGGCCCTTCACTGCTGGGTTGGGTGGCAGTGGAGGGGTCTACCTTTAAGCTAACTTTGCTTTGGATGTCACCCCATGGGGTGAAAAAGAGAACATGTGATATTAATGGCAAGGAGGAAGCAGCTAGGTACAGTGATTTTCCACATCTTTTGGTGTTCTAATTACAGTGCTCAGTCGGTGGAGAAGCCCTGTTATCCCTGGCTAAGGGTAAGCTTTAACGTCACCCAAATTAAATGGCTGCAGATTTGTGATTGATTTTGATTTAATGGGAACTTACTTTCTATCGTCCATCTCTGTAAATGTTGTGTTTTATGTTTTAACCATTCCCCTTCCCCCATGGTCCCCAGGGGCACAAGGACTCTTCGTTCACCGGGGTCTTCCACGGGCTACGTTCCTGTTGGTCTGTTCACCTCTGTTTGGCAGTGAGGAGGCTGGTGACATCACTTGAGCAGGCCCCTGACTGAGTGTGTGGAACGGGGTGGAGGATTCCCCCGGAGAAGAAGGTGAGAACATGTCCTCACGCTGGGAGAGGAGTGACGGGAGCCTGCACGCACAGCAGGGGGTTCTGGGTTCACACTCCAGGGGATGGGTCAGACCCACCTCTGCTTGGCTGGGGCCCTTTTTGCTCCACTCCTGTGTTTGACCCCCAGAGGGTCTGTTCAGTTTCCTGACCTGGCCATAGGAAGACACCCTATGTAGGGTGTCAGCTTCCATGATGGTGTTGGTGGTTCTCAAAAGGGGTGTGTGTGTGTGTTTAGGGGAAAGTTCCTGCATTGGGACAAATAGGGGAGTGGTATTTGCCCCAGTCAGACTGAGTTCCTCAGACACACACTTCCCCGGACACCCACCGTGTAATTTGGAAGGTGCAGCCCCTGTAAACGTCATTGCTAATGAAAGCATTCTGTGAGTAGAAGCTTAGAAGGAAAAAATGGATCATTAGCTTAGCCCAGTCTATTTTCTCTCCGACTCCTGCCGTGTCACTGCTCTCCGTTCTCAGCACCTTCCTTGAAACTGTCTTTGTTTTATTTGCTGTGGTCACTGGTAGTTACTAATTTCTTTGTTTTCCGGGAATCTGAAACTCTTGGCTATGGTCATCCTTGTGGGAAGAGCGTCATCAGAAGCGGGTCTGGAGAGACTCCAAGAATGTGGTGTACTTCAGTGTCCTTGGAAGTGTGTTTCTTGATGGGGGTGGGTGGGCTGGGGTTGCTGTCGGCCACGGGGGTGGGGGGGTGAGGGGGAGGGGGCGGGGCTGTTGGTGGTTTTCCCAAGCCTCACAAAATTATGCCTGTAATGAATTAAAGCTGTTTCCATTCTGCTGCCATCAGGTTTCAGGGGTCAAAGAAGCCCACAGCCCCTCTCCAGGGCTTGTTCAGTCCTCGGCATTTTTATAAAGCCCCAACCTTCTGTCTGTCTTTCCGTTTCCTTCTTTGGCTCTCTTTCGGCTCCAAAGGAGCTTGGCAAGATTATGAAATAACTGATGCTTTTCTTCCCAGTCTTCCTTTGCTCTTTGTGGAAACTCTCCAAAAGTCTTGTATAGGGAGTTTTCCATTTCTGAGCATCTCCTGTGTGTCAGGCTGGCCCGGACCATTCGTATTCATATTAACACTCATTTGAATTCTCTCAGTAAAGAATTTAAAGATGCTATTTTAGAGATGAGGGAAACTGAGGCTCAGGAAGGTCGAGTCTCTTAGCTAGTTTCCTCCATGGCGAGAACCTGGATTCAATTCAGGTCTGAAGTCTGCCCCGTGGCCCGTCCTCCCTCGGGCTGCCTCCCACCTGCCCTGGGACCCCGTTTTCTTCTCCTGAACCCTAGGGTACCTGCTCTCAGCAGGCTCTGACTTCCTAGCCGTTATCTTTTATTCTCGTTGATTTTCTATTCCATTATTTCCTCAGCAGAATGCTGCCTCTTTAAAATACAAATTCAATCACAACCCCACTTGGTGTAAAATTATTGATGGTTTCCTGCTGCTTTCCTGATAGAAGGCAAGCCTGGTCTCAGGCCTGGCCTCATTGTCACCTCTGCTCCTCTTCTGGCCCCACCAGTCACACTCACCTCGTACTCTGTATCACTGGCTCCTATAATTCCCTCAATTCTCTTTATCTTCATTCCTTTGCCCAGGATATTCTTTCCTGCTTAAAATGATCAAATTTCTGCCCATCATTGAGTATTCAGCTAAAGAATTACTGCTCTAGAAGCCAGCTTCCCTGGGCCAACCCATGTGGGACCCCCTTAAGGACGGCCAGTCCTCGACCCTGGCTACATACTGTAGAGGCCCTTCCCCCAGCTGGCTCCTGGCCACCTGCTGCCTAAAATCCCTCATCTAGACTATAATTCAGGTGTCAAGATCCAAGAATGATCCACCCAGATGGCGCCAGCCTGTTGCCAGGACCTGAGAGGTCAGAGGGACAGCCAATGGGAGGTCACATTAAGGAAAGATATACTTTGTGTGAACAGGACTTGGACTTGCAGAGTAGCTTGGACACCAATGAATGTGTTAGGCCTCTTGTGATGTCTGTGAAGCCAGGGTGGGAACAGAAAGGGGTCGAGCTGGGACTGGGAGTAGGCCTCCTTGGGGCACTGCAGATATTACCCATAGCCTGTGTCAGTCACTGTGCTTCTCCTTAAGGAGATGCCAGCACATGAGGTGGACAAGCTATACTAGAAGAATTCTAGATGTCAGACCAGATATGAGCAGCTAAGGCCTGGAAGTCTGATTTTGATGGAGAAAGAGTTAAGTCTGGATTGGAAGGCCAGTCTTGGGTCAGAATGGTTGGTTAGGTGTTAATCAAAGATAGTGCCTTTGAAGTATTGCCTGCACCTTGAAAAGAGACTTTTAAATGGGAATTTGAAAAGTTCTGGCAAAGTCCCAAAGCTGCAAATGCTGGTGATGGTGTGGAGAAAAGGGAAAACTCTCACACTGTTGGTGGGATTGCAAACTAATACAGCCTCTTTGGAAAGAAGTAGGGAGAATCCTCATGAACTCAAAGTAGACCTTCCATTTGATCCCACAATCCCATGACTAGGTATCTACCCAGAAGAAAAAAAGTCATTTTGCCATAGGACATTTGCACTAGGATGTTTATTGCAGCTTAATTCACAGTTGCAAGATGTGGAATCAAACCCACGAATAGATTGACAGACTGTGGTATATGTATACCATTCAGCCACAAAAATAAGGAGACTTTACATCTTTTCTATTAACATGGATGGAGCTGGAGAACATTCTACTTAGTAAAGTATTACGAGAATGGAAAAGCAAGTATCCAATGTACTGAATACTTATATGAAACCAGTAGACAAACAAATACATGCCAACAGAAGAAAAAGACACAATTAAACTCACGTGGTGAGAAGGGGGGAGGAGGGTCAAAGCAGAAAGGGAGGGATTGGTGTGCTTTCACCTAACAGTCATAATGGAAGGGTATATAGAATACCTCCTGGGCGGAGGGCACAACTATGACTTGAACTCTACCCAACAAATGCAAACAATGTAACCTAATCATCTGTACCCTCATACCAAATTGAAATTAAAAAAAAAAGGTTGTGGCAAGGGCCCACTCCTGGCCAGGGCCCTTTGGCATATGTTCTGCCAATGAAAAAGTCCTCCCCGATGGTCTTTGCTCACTTCCCATGCCTGACCCGCACTGATGCACCCTTCTTTAAGAAGAGTGGTAACAAACCGGAATTTTCAAGAGAAAGGTAAACAAGAGGCTTAGCATGGGCCACAGAAAGAGTTGGAGATGTTTGCTTGGAAAAGAAGACTAGGGGAGGGGCAAGGTAATTATCTTCAAATCCATGTTATATATAATTCATATAGCGAAATACTGTGTAAATAACCAGTCAAGGAGCCCCAGATGCACTGTGAATAGAACGAAGCAAGCTGAAGAACAGTATGTTTATTTTGTTTAAAAATGTAAATGAGGAGAACATCTCATGTGTATGTATATATATCTACCTACCTACCCATATATATAAGTGTACTGAATGTGGCTTCAGAAGTAGAAAAGTTTATAAAACTCAGTTTTTCCAGTTTATGAAACGAGTTTTCTTTAATCTCCACATTGAAGCTCAACTTAGAATCAGGGTCTTCATTTTCTCTTTTTCTTTCGGCACATGGCACTTATCTTATTTCTGGCCTAAACTTTGGTTTTTTAGGAAGAGAAAGCCAGTTAATTGGTTCTCACCTTGATGCTCTGTCTCCCTAAGGTGGCATCTGGGTGCAGAAAACTATATACCGGTAGGCCGTGTTTCCAGGAGGAGTTTCTCTGCTGGCTCGGTACTGGGTCTCCTGGTGCTGGTCCAGGCAGGGGAGGTTCCCACTTTCTTGCTCTGGATGGGCCTGAGAATGTGTTGGTACTTGCACTGTGGCCTCTACTGGGCGGGACACACAGGTTTCCTTGGGCCACGCTAGCTTCACATTGGTTTCTTATAGATTCCCCTCAGGGGTGTGGCCTCAGCCCCTTCTTGACCTATGACGGCATTGGACATGACACCAGTAGCATGTTCTTGTTACTTCTTGGAGTGATCAAGAGAATCTGGGTCATTCTCCATGGCCTTGGACCACAGGGAACTAATGGTTATTGATGTGGTAGGGTAGAGTAGTCAACCCTCTCATGCTTGCTGGGAGGGACTGGGGGCTTGGGTGGGACTACCACCCTCAGAAATCTGAAATCACGTTGAAGGTACGAGTTTCCTACATTCAAAGTCACCTCTAATCTCAAAGGAGGGGCTTCTGATCCATCACTCCAGGGCGTGGTCTTACCTTTCTTTCTCCAATCATTAAACTCCTGTCCTTGCCACCACTATCCTTGCTGTATATGTGGCATTGCCACGTCCGAGTTTATCACTATATGACCTGAGAAGTGTAGGTTGTTTCCTTTTATTTCCTATTACAAATAGTGCTCCTATGCACATCTCCTGAGGGGCACAGGTAAGAGTTTCTCTAGGGCTATTGTATAATAAAGAATGAGTCCGGTCTTTATTCCTGGGTCTTAGCACAGAGCTGGGAAAACCTTTGGAAGTTCCCGAGAGATCAGTGTGTTGTTATGCTAATGACGTGGCTAGGTGGATCCTGATGCAGTTCAGGATGGGGATGGTCATTACACCTGCTTAGTCATCAGAGGGTTGGCACTCGCACATGCCTGACCTCTCCAGAGAGGTGGGGAGCTGGAAATCAAGTTCAGTCACCTTGCCAGTGATTTAGTCAATCCTGCCTACATAATGAAACTCCAGTGAAAACTCAGGACCCAGAAGATCCCCCAACTCTCCTGGTTGGTGAACACACTGACACGCCCTGACTTGTAGGGAGAGGGCCTAGGTTCTCTGAGTCCAGGTGAGGTTCCCAGACCATCCCTACGCATAGCCTTTATAATAGAACTGTAACTACTAGTAGAGCCCTTTCAGTGAGTTCTATAAATCATTCTAGCAAATTATCAACCCCGAGGGCACCATTGGGAACTCCCAAATTTATAGTTAATTGATGGGAAGTGCATGTGGCATCCGAGTGGAGGGCAGTCCTGGGGAGGACTCTGCCCTTAGCCTCTGGGCGGTGAGTGTCAGAACTGTTTTGCGGCTCACGCAGTTGGAAGTGAAACTGCACAAGGGCACATGCCTCGGAGTGGAATTGCTGCCAAGTTGTTTTCCAAAGTGTCTGTCTAATTCATACCCCCCATAAGTGTGGCATAAAGCGTTCAGCTGGTTGCTCCTTACTCTTGGCAAATGACAGGCTTTCTAATTTATACCAATCTGGTGGCTGTCATTGCTTTCTTACTGTGGTTTTACCTTGAATTTCCCTTTTTGTCAAAGAGATCAAACATCTTTTCCTATGGTTATTGCCCACGCAGGTTTCCTTTTCTAGAAAGTTTGTGTGTTATTTATTTTTTCTATTGATTATTATCAATTATAATCTATTATTGATTATGTATGTATGCTATTACTTTCTATCTTGACTGTTCACTTTTATTCTTATGTCTTTTGAAGGATTTTAATCAATATTTACCAATCTTTTTCTTTGTGGTTTATGTGTTCTAGCTTTTGAATTTAAAGAAAGAAATTTACCCTCAAAATTTTAAGGATCTTTTTCAGGATTTTGTTTTTAATTTAAAAATTTGATTTTCATTCTTATCTGTCTAATCTACCTGGAATTTATTTATTATTATTTTGTAATTGTTGGCCAGGGCCGAGTTTGAACCCGCCACCTCCGGTATATGGCCCTACTCTTTTGAGCCAAAGGCGCTGCCCCTTGGAATTTATTTTTGTGTATGATGTGAAGTAAAGACCCAATTTCATGTGTCTCTGGGTGAATAACCAGTTACTCCAGCACTACTCACTTTGTTCCTGAAACGCTAGCTATGTTACACATCAATTGTTTCGGGAAGGTTTATTTTTGGCTCTCTATTCTTTTCAGTGGTCTGTGTGTAAATTTTGTGCTAATGTCATCCTGCTGTCATTGTTCTTTTTGGTATCTGTTTAGGCAAATTACTCCAACTTATTCCAGTGTCTTGGATACTCTTGATTCTTTCATATATACATATTGGAGTTAGTTAGGCAAATTCTATTAAAAACTTTTGGAATTTCGATTAGTATTTTATTCAATGTGAAGGTAATTGGGGATACAGCCCCCCCATTTACAAACATCCAACTTATGTACAACTCACGCTTATAAATGGGGGCCATTGCAGGTAATAGGTAAATGTACCTGCTGCAACTTACATACAAATTCAGCAAACCTACAGATCCTATCTCATTTGTAACTTGGGGATTTCCTGTAATTGATCACTGTATGATATTAAGTCTCTCAATTCATTAATGTGGCATACCTCTCAATCTACCTAGCTACCTGTCATAACTTTCAATATAGATCTTGAACAATTTTTATTAAATTTGTCCTTAGAGACTGGGACACACTAAAATACAGTATTTTGTATGATACTATAATGGTAGATACATGTACATTATACCATTATAGTATCATACAGAATACTGTATTTTTACTACCCTAAAAATTGATATATGTTGTTGAAAATTATGTACTGTGGGTGGCACCTGTGGTGCAGTGAGTAGTGCGCCAGCCCCATATATCCAGGGTGGTGGGTTTGAACCCGATCCCGGCCAAACTGCAACAAAAAATAGACTGGTGTTGTGGCAGGTGCCTGTAGTCCCAGCTACTCAGGAGGCTGAGGCAAGAGAATCGCCTAAGTTGGAGGTTGCTGTGAGCTGTGATGACACAGTACTCTACCCAGGGCTACAGCTTGAAACTCTGTCTCAAAAAAAAAAGAAAGAAAGAAAGAAAAATTATGTACTGTTATAAATTTTGTCATTCTATCAGTAATGGACATTCAGACAGCCTCTTTGCCTCACAAATAGAACTACAGCAAACATCTCTATAAAAATTCTCCTGTAGACATATAAAAAAGAATATATTTGGGATCTATTGTTGGGGGTAGAATTGTGGGCTCATGGGGAATGCATATTTCTAATTTGATGATGTAGTCCTCAGGATACTTAAGACGAGTTCTCACCAGCAATACATGGTGTTTCTGAACTTTCACTTTTCCTCCAACACTTGGTATTAGCCAACTTCCTAATTTATGCCAATCTAATAAGCAAAGGATATCGGAAAGGATATCCCATTGTTATTTTAACTTGTTTTCTTTTAATTCCTAATGAAGAACATCTCTTCATATGCTTGTTAGGTTTTGGCTTTTCTCTTTTGTAAAATGCTTTTTTATATCTTTTTCTGCATTTTCTATTGGGCTTGTTTTTTCTTTTTGATTTGCAGGAATTTCTTCTATATTCTAGGTATTATTCCTTTGTTGACTTTAGTCGTTGAAAATATCTTCCCCTAGTCTTCTTTCTACTAAGTTTATCTGTGATAGCCTACGTCTAACAGAAATCCTTCATTTTGATGTAGTCAATTTTATCCTTTTTTTTGCCTTATAATTTATGTTTTTGAAAAGTCATTTAAAAATTCTTTCTTTTTCCTATTAGATCCCCAAAATGCACTTCTGTATTTGGGGGGATTAATTTTATATTTATATTACCCTTTGTATGTAGGCCTTTCATCCATCAGGAGTCCACCTTTGCACACAGTAATAGGTTTAAATTCAGTTTTAATAACCCATTTTTTCCCAACTGATTCACAGTGTCATCCTTGTTACATATTCAGTTTCTTTTTTTTTTTTTAATTTTTTTTTTTATTAAACCATAGTTGTGTACATTAATGCACTCATGGGGTACGATGTGCTGGTTTCATATACAATCTGAAGTATTTTCATCAAACTGGTTAACATAACATTCATGGCATTTTCTTAGTTCATATTCAGTTTCTGTACACACACATGTGAACTTGTGCACGTATACATAGGTTTGGCTCAAACCTATAGGTTTTTACACTGAACTATCTGTTCTCTTCCCCTAGTCTACCTATCCTTTCTTCATTACAAAAGTGTTTTTATTAATATGGTTATATGGCTTTGCAGACTGTCTTACTATCTGTTAGGGAAAGGGCCTTTCCTTACTTTTAGAAGGTCTTTGCATGAACACGTGTTTTATTTCTTTTGAATAAGGACCTAGGAACAGGAGAGTGGAATTTCCGGATCACATAGCAAATATATGTTTAGCTTTACAAAACACCATGAGAAGTTTTTCTAGCGTTGCCATGCCATTTGCATACCCATTAGCAATGTATGAGCACTTCCTTTGCTCCGTATCTTTGTCGGCACTTGATCCTGTCTGTCTTTTTATGTTTAGCCACTGTAGTGGGTGCGAGTGTTCCTGATAGGTATTTTGCAATTATTATGTCTTGTATTTCCTAAATGTTCTTGTGATGCTTTAAAAAATCTGCTTAACTATTTTTCGATACACTTGCTTCTTATCTGTCCTTTATTTATTTCCCTTTAGATCTTAATCTATTTAATTTTAATAGGCCTTTTTAAAGAGCAGTTTTAAGTCTACAACAAATTTTAGAGAGAGTTCCCACCTTGGCCTTGCCCTCAGACGTGCACAGTCTCACGCTGTCAACACGTTGCACAGAGGGGTGCATTTTCTATGTCCATAAAACATTGGCAAGTCACCATCATCCAAATCCGTAGTTTACATTTGGGGTGACGCGTGATGTTATACCTTCTATGGGTTTTTGAACATGCGTAATGACATACAGAATACTATATTTTTACTACCCCCAAAATTCTCTGTTCTCTGCCCAGTCATTTCTCCTTCCCTCTCACCCCTGGCAATGACTAACTTTTAATCTCTATGGTCTTGCCTTTTCCAGAATGTCACACAGTTGGAATCATAGACTTTTCCGACTGGTTTCTTTCACTTAATCTACATTTAAGCCTCTTCTACTTTCAAATAAACATTAAACTTACTTTATATTCTGAGTCCGATAATCTAGTCGCTACCATGTTTGTAGGCCTCCTTCTGGGTCTAATTTTTCAGCTGTCTCTGTTTCATGATTAATTATTGTTGATCGTGATCTTATATTACACGACACTTTAAGTGAGGAAATGTTATAAGGGCTGAGTTGAAGATGACTTCCTTCAGACAGGGAAAGCTTTGTTTGCTGTGAGGTGTCTGGAGAATTACCAGCCTGGGACATTTTGAACTAAATGCCCATGAGGTTTTTAAAAATCAACCAGCTAGTTTGAATTCAGCCTGTGAACCTGCATGAGTGTGACTTGAGATTACAAACTGTCAAGGGAGATTTTTTTTTTTCCCTTCTACTTACCACAAAGGCTTGAGACAGACAATTTCCCTTGAACTTCTTAGGGTAGTGGGGTCATTTCTAGCTCACTCTTACCTGGAGGGTGTAGTATTTAGCATCCCAGCTTTGCATTGGGGTTCTCTTGACCACCTCCTTAAGCTGGCTTAAATTTAATAGTCCAAACTTGTACCCCACATATGTATCAGCACAGTAGGCCTAGTTCCTTATGTTGACAACCTTCAATATTGACCAGTTTGTTACAGTCCCTTGGGTAGTCAACTTACAGAGGTTCTACTATATGCATAACTAATGTAAGGTAGAAATATGGCAATTTTTTTTTACTTTTCTTTTTGTTTTAATTTTTATTTCTTTGATTATTTTTTAATTTTTATTTCCTTGCTTTTTGTTGTTGTTGTTGTTGTGGTTGAGATAGAGTCCCACCCTATCCCCTGAGCAGAGTGCAATGGCATTATAGCTCGCTGCAACCTCAGGCTGTGGGCTTCCCGTTGCTTCAGCCTCCCGGAAGCCACTGGGATCACAGGTGCTCACGTGGCACCTGGCTGGGTTTTTCTTTCTTTTTTTTTTTTCTGAGTCAGGGTTTCACTCTCACTCAGGCAAGTCTCAAACTCCTGAGCTCAAGCAATTCTCCCTGCTCAGCTTCCCACAGTGCTGAGATTACAGGCGTGAGCTGCTGCGCCCAGAGAAATATGGCAGAAATTAACACATTCCATCTTAGATATAAACAAACATCTGGGAGAGTTAGTTATTGCCAGTATTGACAAAAATTGAGGACTCTTTCACTGTAACAATGCTCCAAAAGCATTCTTGTATTTCTTGTTACTTGCTGTCTGATGAACTCATTAAGATAAATTACTAGAAGAAGAATCATAGAGCAAATGTATGCTGATTTTAAATTCGGAGAGGTATTACCAGCTTTTTATTCAGTCACTCATTTGCAGACTGTGAGAGTTCTTTTTCCTCTATCCCTGAGCCAACAGTAGATACAATTCTTTTTTTAAAGCCTTTTTGCACAGTTTTTAGTAACCTTGTATGAGTTCTCCTAAGTTAGTTCTAACTCTCAGCATTGAATTTGACTAGATACTTATAGTCAAAGTCAATGTTCAAACCTTGACTGGGCCAGTTTCTCTTTCAAATGTTTCCTTCATTCTCTCTAATGTTCAAAGACGGTGTGTGGGTCCAGGGGAGAACATCAGTGATTGTATGACAACGAGGACGGTGCTGAGTTCTGGGAGGAGTCTTTTTGCCACTGGATTCTTGCCGACACCCCTGCAGAGACTCTTTGTCCTGTCTGCTCATTGTGTATCCTCCTGGCATCTGCTATTTACCTCTGTTGAAGGTGGGGTCTGGTTCTCTCCTACCCCCATTGGCTGAGCCCCACCTAGGCTCTCACTGCCTACCTGGGGCCTTGGCCACACTTTCTGTCTGCCTCTGGTTTAGGCCATCCCCTCTGCAACCTTGGCCTTCCATAAGCACACCCTGCCCTGCCCCTTACATTTCTAGTCTCTCTTCTGGCCTGGTGACTCCCAGCATTCTACTGCTTCTTGCATTACCCAGGGTAAGTAAGTGTGAAGAATCTGGTGGCTCATTGGAGTAATATCTCCAAAGTGTCCCAACTTATATACACTCAGACAAGGTAGGTAAACTGCCTATACAGATATCCAACTCCAGAATTTCTTCTGAGAATATATGTTAGGGTTGTGGTAGTGGGAACCTTCTTCTCTTGTCTTTATGTTTCCAAGGAGTAGGATGAACATTAAAGTAACATGCCAGCTTATCCCTAATGTATCACCGTATCACCTAATCCTCTGAAGAGGAGGGCTTGGAAAAGAAGGTAGGCCTGAGAAGCTCGGCAGCTCCTCCCTTCTGGGATTTAGAATAGGCCTTAGGGCTCCCTGCTGTGAGTGTTATAAGAACAAGCTCTGGTACTACTGGGGGAGCCTGTGTTCATCCCCTGTCACTTGTGATTGGCTGAACAAGGTAGTCAGTTGTGGGATATTGAATTCCCCTCTCTTTCTCTTTCTCATACATTATTTAATGCCTTATGGGTGGCCATTAAGTTGTTACCATGTTTTACTATGAAAACATACTGCTTTATAAACATTCTTTACATAATTTTTTCCTGCTTGTCTGATAAACTCATTAGGATGAATTAATAGAAGCAGAACTTGCAGGGTCAAAAGTATGCTAATTTCAAATTTGGAGAGGTATTATCCAATTTTTCTTCCGTTGCTCTCCGATCAGCACAGTGTGGGAGTTCCTCTTCCTCCATAACCAGCCAACACTGGTTATAATTAATTTTTTTAAAAAGTCTTTGCTCATCTGCTAGCTGAAATATTGTTTTAATTTCCATTCGTTTTATTACTAGTGAGGGTGAACATCTTTTTAAATTTGTTTTTCTGCTTTAATTTCCTGGTGCGTGTTCTCTGCAAATTTTTCCATTAGGGTGGTTTTTCCTTCTCCTTTGATTTGTATGAGCTATTTTTATGTTAGGGATCTCAGTTTTTCGTGGATGGCAGATTAGCGTAGTGACAGAGAACTTGGGTTTTCCAGATGTGATTTTTGGACTAAGTTACTTGAGCTCTGTCCGGCACTCTTTCATCTCTAACTTTGTTCGTATTTCACAGGTTGAAATGTGGCTGCTCTCCTGGCCCCTCCTGCCTCAACTGCACCCCTGCAGGGAGAAGCTGGGAATGGCATTATGGGTTGCAGCTTAGAGGGCTGGAGGACTTTATGTCACATCCAGAGAGAGCAGGAATCGTAAGAGAAGAGCCAGACAACATTTTGGAGGACAGACGGAGAGAGAGAAGGCTGCTCCACTCCGCAGGATGTGGGGGAGATAAATGAGCCAAATATTATTGCTGGGTTTTGTTTTTTTCCCTAAGAATTTTTTTTTTTTTTGATGTTAAAATCTGCCCATTGCAAACTGTTCCCCTTGCCTCTCTGGAGCTGTTTATTAAATAAAGTTCTTTTTCTGAGCTCTGATTCAGAACCATATTTCTTTAGCATCTTCCTCTGTGTGACACTGGATTTAAAGATGCTAGAAGGCTTCCTTGGTAGGGCTGTTCACCGAGACGGGGCACACGAGGTGCACGCTACACATATCTTCCCTAATCCATTATTAGTCTTTTTACTAAATGTGTGGAGTTTTGCCATATAGGAAAAAAATGGTTTGAACATTAGATATTTAAAAACAATATTTATTGTGCTTGTGTTAATTAGGATGACTTTGTCTGCAGGTATCAGAAGGCAAAAGGGCAAAGGACTCAGGTTTTCCTATCTTTCTGCCTCACCTTTTGGAGTATTCAGGCTGATTTCTCTTGTAGTTATAGGATGCTCGCCAGTAACCATTGGGGTTTCATTCCCCTTCGTTCATGTTCAAGGGGAAAGAGATGCAGGAGAGAAAGCCTGGCTTGCCCTGTGACTCTCTTTTAAGAGAAGGAAATTTTCTTCCCAAAAGTTCCCATCAAATATCTCACCATGTCTCAGAAGGTGTTGGCATCCTGTCTTGACGCCACCATTGGCAAAAAAGAAGGGGATTTCTGTACTTGACTTAAACCAGGGGCTATCAAAATGTTTGAAATGAAAATTCGCAGGGTCCACCTCGGACCTACTGAACCAGACACATGCAGATTTCACACACCCTCCAGGTAGTTTCGATGCCTTCTCAAGTTTGAGACCTCTTGGCTCAGGGCCCAGCACCACAGTGTCCGTTGACATCTCTCGAATCACACGTGGAACGTTGAAGGCAGATGAACTCTTGAGCAAAGCTGAGGTCCTGTCCGGGAGGAAGGAGAAATGAGTGTTAGGGAGGCACCAACAATGTCTACTATGTGGGACAAATGGTCCACAATGTAAAGCCTAGATGATCTTTCAACCCTAATTTTTTTAATTGAAAACTTAATGCATGCAGATATTAAAAACTTCACATTGTAGAAAGGTATAGTGGGCATACGAAGCTCACAATTCTATATTGCTCTTTTTCATTTACTCTATCAAGGAGATTGTTTTATGTCAATACCTCTTTCTTCCTTTGTAGCAGCTGTTATTCCATTTCGTAGGTGTTTCATGATGTATTCAATTTTTCTCCTATTGATGAACCTTTGTTTCTAACATTTTGCTAAGATAAACAATGTGGCAATGAACTTCTATGTCCATATGTCTTTACATGTGCACAGAACTGCAGGAGTAGAATTTCTAGCTCAAAGGGAGGCCCATTTTAAATTTCGATAGATATTTGCAAATTGCCTTCCAGTGGAATGATATCAGTTTGCACTCCCACCAGGAGTATACGAGAATGTCTGTTTCCCTCTATGTCACCGACTCTGGATATTACCACACTCCCAGATCTTTGCTTATCTGATAAACAAAAATATTGTTATTTTAATGAGTATTAATTTATTTGTCATCATTTAAATTGGCATTTACTTATAAGGAAGGCTGGGCATTCTTTCACAGTTTATTATACTTAAAATTTATTGTTACATCTTTCTAGTGGCTGGCCACATAAAAATTTATTTATATTTATGCAGTTTCCTCGAAGGTTTCTGGCTTCAGCATCATGCAAAAAAAAAAAAAAAAATGCCTTCTCAACTCCAAGGTTTTAAAATGATGCTCTAATATAAAAGAGATTAAATAAAGCATGTCTGGATGACAGAGAAGGTCAGGGCAGTACCGTTTGCAAACATTGGGCCTATTGAGAACTTTTCAGGAACACGTGTCTTGGGCACAGAGTGGCTCAGACATGTTTCTGAGAATGCTGGATGACAGGGTCGTTAACCTTTTCATGAACAGTTGCACGTTCCATTCCTCCAAGTCTGAGCTTTTGGTGGCAGCTGGAGGTGCCTATCTGAGGATGAAGTTGGACTCTGGGTGACTCTGCCATAGGTGTCTTCCTCCACCCTGATGTTGTTTGCTTCCCTCCGCTGGTGCTGAGCTCACGCTTTGTGGGTAGCTTTCAAATACCAGCTCCTTTGGGCCTTGTTAAAATCTTTTATCAATGCCCATCTTTCTCAGCGGGGGTGACCTTCAACTCAGCTTTGCTGTCACTACCTGACTTGGGTAACCTCCGAAGGAAGGTTGCCATGGCAATCCTGCATTCAACTCCACCAAATCTCGCTTCTGTATCTTATTAAATGTTCCCTAAAAAGGAAGATGAGGGTCGTTCAGGTGGAGCAAGAGTGTTCTGTCGCCCTCCCCCACTCCTTCCCCAGTTACCACCCCGTGTTCTGCCATGAGTTGAGTCATTGCCCCCCTTTCCTTTTCCTAATCTCAGTTGTCATGGTAAGTGCTTCAGTTTTAGGAGATGGGAGGGCGTATGGTTATGGCAAATATCAATCTGCCTTTCAAAAGAAATTTTTACAGCTCAAATCCAACACCACTGGCAAATGTCAGCAGTGGGCGCATAATGAGGCCGTGCTGGAGGCACCGATTGGACGGATATTCTTTTCTTCTCCTCCTCCTCCTCGTGGTGTTTCCCCCTCTTTTCCTGGGGACACTGTTTTCACTGTGACTCTCATTAAATCCAAGGAGATAATCTCCTTTGAGGTACCAGCTCAGCCCTCTTTGCTCTGCAAGAGGAGCTGGAATGCACAATTGCGATGGCGACTTTCAAGAGGTTGTTTTGTATTCTCCCTGTGGTTAAAAGCAGAGAGGAGAAGGCCAGAAATGTGCGGCGCTCACAGAGCCTGCAGGATGGTGGATCCGTCTTCTAGATCCTTTAATAATAGTCACTCTGGCGCAAGGGAAGATAAAGCCCCTCTCGGAAAGGGCAGGCGCTGCCACCAGTCCCTGGGCATGATGGTAGCCTCGGCCCCTAGATGGGAGGCCTGATCCTTTGTCCAGTGCACAGAGAAGGGGGTCGTAGGGCAGGCAGAGGAGAGGGCTGTGTTGGGTGGGGTAGGCACCTTCGCCTCCTTCAGGAAGCTCCTCTCCACCGTAGCAGTCTGCTGGGATGCCATAATAAAACACCACAGACGGGGGACTACAACAATACAAATTTATTTTCTCACAATGCTGGGCGCTGGGCATCTGAGATCATGGGGTCAGCAGGTTGGGTTCCTTCTCTGGTCTCTCTCCTTGGCTTGCAGGTGGCCGTCTTCTCCCCACAGCTTCCTTCTGTGTGTATGTGCCCTAACCTCCTCCTCCTCTTATTCATTTTTTTTTTTTATTATGTCATGTTACCTAGATCATGAATAGGAGCAGGGCCCACCCTCATGACCTCATTTTACCTTAATCACCTCCTTAAATGCTCTCTTAGTGCTATTTTGAGGCATTGGGGGTTAGGACTCCAACATATGAGTTTTGGGGAGACACAATCAGCCTAAATACCTACCTGCTCCTGCCTAGTCTGCTCTTGGCCCTATGCTGTGTCTGTGGGCGGACAGCCAGAATTCTGTTTTGGAAGCATGTCTCAGCAGAAGGCAAACCCGCACAGTGTCTGGAACCTCATTTTCACCAGATGTTAGTTGTTGTCATGAGGGGATGCCAATGCAATTTGATGTTCCAATGATAGTATAATAATCTGCTGTTAAAAATACAATAAAATATAATGTTCTAGTACAATCATAAAAGGGGCTTGTTAGATCACTTGTGTGGGTTTAAAACAGTGGATTTTCAGTAATGATGCTTAGACTCTTCTGTTTTGCATTTTGGCTCGAGGCAGGGTTTGAACCCACCACCTTCGGTATATGGGCCCGGCGCCCTACTCAATGAGCCACAGGCACCACCCTCGATGCTTAGACTCTTTAGTCTTTTCAGGCTTTGTCTTTGGAAGGAGAAGGAAGACACGAGTCCTTTATCCTCTCTTTTCAGTGGAGAGAGTCTGCTTGCCAATTTCATTTGGGGAAGAGAGAAGTCTGGCGAAATAGGTTTAAAACCACATGACTGTGAGACAACCAAGAATGGATCATCAGGAGCACAAAGTTTTCACTCTGAAGGGAAAAGTGGGCGGTGTGGGGTTTTCAGTGAACTTTGGCCCTTACGACAGCTGTCTGGATCCGAGTTATATAATAAGGCATTAAGAAAGTCAGTGTGAAGGGCAACATTTCACGCTCTGTCCCAGGTCAGGTGGGAATGATGCTATGAGGGTTCGTGAAGGCTCCTGCCTCTGCTTTGATTAAGCGTCATTACTGGGAAGTAGTTGCTTTCCCTGTCAACCCTAGTTTGGACTTACTGGCGCTTCAAACATCAGGCTGGGCTATGCAGAGATGCAGCAGCTCGGGTGGGGGTGTTCATAGGAGCAGCCATGCCACCTTTTCCTCTTTGATCTCAGCATGGATTTGGGGGCAGGAACCCTGGCATTTGCATCCTAGTCTGCTACTTGCTAACTCTGTGACCTTGGAAGCTTATTTGAATGTCAGCTTTTACATCTCTAAAGTGTGGAAGACAGTGCCTCCCTCATGAAGGGATTATGAGAATGACATCAAACAATTCACGTGGAATGTGCAGCAAGATGCCTGGCACAGAGCAGGCCCCGCCCCCTGCTTTGCATCCTCACTGCCGTCATCATCATCATCTCTAATCGAGGAGTTCATAGTGTGTAGATCAGTGACTGAGCAGGAGCTGAGGCTGCACGTGAGCCTTTTGTGATATTACAGTGCAAAGTGTGGCATGGGGGCCTGGTGCAAGCACTCACGGATGAACTTCAGGTTCTTTCTCACTGTCTTCAGGAAGGGCAAGGTCTTCTTCTCACTGGATCTGTTGATGACATGTGGTTCTTGAGGATTTGCTGGAAGGGAATGACCTGGTCTTCCACTCACTAGATGATTACATTCAGCAGTTTTAAAAAGAGCATCTGCTAGAATTCTCCTTGCCATACTAGACTTGGGATGTTGAAGCAAGATTGGCTGTTCCTAGTGTTGTGAACCTCTTGAAGTCTGGCCTGTTATGGGAGCCAAAATGCTTAATGGATTTCCTGAGGGGAATGGCTCAAAATAACAGAGAGTGGCTTGAAAGAAGGAAAAAAGGCATTTTGTTCCTCCAAGGAGACTGTCGAGTACTCAGTCGAAACACCCCCATAACTAATTCATTACTTTACACAAAGTGGACATCTTTTAAATTAGGCAGAATACAAATGAGTCTTGTTTTGTGCCATTAATTTCAATGGTTTTACACAATATTTGAATCACGGGCTTTTTTTTTCCTTTGGAGGCAGACCAAATCGGGCTGAATCTCCTTGCATTAAAAGCCATTCATGGGACCCAGCCAGCCCCATCTTGCAGATGGAGCACCATATGTTTTGGCACCTCCCCCATCCCCCCATATGGAACAGTAATATGCAATCCAGAAATAGAAGGCACCATTTCTTTACATCTGTGTTGCAGGTCACCTCCAGCCCACAAGCACTTTCCATTCTGGACAGAGGCAAGCAAGTTCATCAGAAAAAGATTCAGAATGAAATGCTGAGAATCAGAAGGGGTGGTTTTCATTTTCTTTGGTCACTTCTAGATCAAGACCTTAAATGCAATCACTTCTAAGAGTTGAGTGTGTCTATCACATGGTACTTGGAAGTATTCCATTTTCACTTTTCCAAGGATATGTTGGCTTTTTAACTTGAAAGCATAACATTTGACTTTTTGCTAAGGCCAAAATGCTCCAGTAACAGTGAGTTCAGCAGTCCAAGCAAAAGCACTTGAACTTAATTTGATGATTCTTGGGAAGATCTCAGGATGGAAGAGCAGCTCAGGAGAGATCCCAGTAAATATAGCATCTGGGTCACATCTAGAAGTAGTACAGGGCTTCAGTTTTTGGAGATTTAATGAAGGGATAGACCAAAGGTAAGTAAGAGGTAGGGCTCCTTTTCCCATTAATCCAGAGTGAGGTGGCTGGAAAAGCACTGAGCTGGGAGTGTGTCTTTCTCTGTTGTTTACTATGGGTGTGACCTTGAACATGTGATAGGACAATGTACCTATGAAATAAAGGAAATATCTGGAACTGGTGATGGCAAATAGATTTAATCCCACATTGATGGGTACTGCTGAAGCTAGGCTCAGTGGCAAGTGGTAAGATGAAGTAGACACTTGCCAGGAATATGGAGTCTGAATGTGTGTGTGCTTACCACTCATTTGTTTCAGTCTAAAACGTCTCCAAAGTCTCATCCAGCAACAAGATTTTGTAACTGTGATGCAGTTTGTTCAACCATTGACCTTAAGAAGTCTGAGTATTATTTGGAAACCTCTTAAAGACCTAGCATGGGCACTCCAGCTTCCAAACCATTCTATAACCCTAGGAGAGCCTCTGTACAAATGTCTAGATCCAACTACCCATTGCAATGAAGTTTTACTTCCTAGTTAAACACAGTTCTAGTAACAGACCATTTGATGTCATACAAACATAGATGCTGCTAATCTGAGATTCTGATTTTAATGTGATTACATCCCAGAGGGGAGAGGCCGATAATGGGATTTCATCTTGTTTCAGGTTTTCAAGATAACAGTCCACATCTTCTTCAGTTCTCTAAGTTTAATCAGCCATAGTCATGGCCCTTGAGTTACCAAACGTCTATTTTGTGGAATCGTAGGGATCGAGCTCTGAGAAGTCTAGGCCTCTGAGATTGCCTGACCCTTGTTAAATGGTCTTTCAAGAGAGCTGCCTGAACTGTTACCAGCAATAGCATATTAAAATGGGACTCATTGCCTTGAACATGAGCAAACAAGCACCCTCACCTTTCAGTCCATGAACATGGGATATCTTTCCATTTCTCTGTGTCCTCTTCCACTTTTCTTCATCATTTTTACATTTTATACTGTGGAGACTTTTCACTTCTTTAGTTAGATTAATTTCTAAGCATTTTATAATTTTTATAGCTATCGTAAATGGGATTGCTTTCTTGATTTATTTTTAAGATTGTTTGCTGTTGGCATATATAAATGCTACTGACTTTTGTATGTTCACTTCATATCCTGAAATTTTATTAGGTTAACTTATCAGTTCTAGTAGTTTTTTGGTGGAGTCTTCAGGATTTTCTAACTATAGATTAAGTAATCTGCAAGCAAGGCAAATTTGACATCTTCCTTTCTAATTTGGATGCCCTGATTTATTTCAAGCTTTACAAATGCCCAGTTTGTCCTCCTTACAGGGAGTCATAAAAGACCTGATTTCCAGAAATATTTTCCAATATTTTGCTTGGAGAATATGACAGAATGGAGACTTCAGTGGGTAGAGGGGGTGCATGTGGGACAAATGGACAGTATGTTGAGGTTGTAGCCTGGAAGAGGCTTTCAAACATTTCATTTTGTCTCCAGTAGAAGTGAGTAGAAGTGGGCCATAGTTTTGCATTACAAAGTTAGTAATATTTTTGTGCTTGGGGTTTAGCTTCTGAACCTTGGTATTATGTTTAGAGAATTATTGGGACTCAGTTAACCAACACTATTTTAAAGTCTGCTCTGGTTATATATCAGGCATCTTGGATCTATAGCCTGTATACACAATTTATATGTGAACATAAGCGAACATTTGACATTATTCATTCCCCCGGGTATAGCTAGGCCCCTATTGAGTTAAGCCCTGGTAGCAGCTGCCTAGTATCACGTATAGGCACATGGGCTAGAATTATCAGTCAGTACCCTCTAGGTCAGTTCTTTTCAACTGAAGTGTGCCATAAGAGGATCTTAGGTGTACCACGAAAATTTTAAAAGACCATTAATTAGATTATTTTCAGAAGAAGTTCAAAGCACAGTAAGTATATTCCTTTTTTAGACCAACATAATTTAAGTGTGCCATGGAAGTTTAACTATAGGTTCAAGGATGAAAAGTTTGTCCTCTAACTTTGTGCCACAGAAGTTTAACTATAGGTTCAAGTGTGCCATGAGATAAGAAAGGTTGAAAGACACTGCTCTAGGCTATCAACACGACTTTTCTGACTTTAGCACATCTAGGAGGAAAAGTCTGATTTGAGTTTAGCCTGTGATTTAGTGTTTTCCTGAGAAACCTCACAGCAATTCTGAAATGGAAGTCACATTATTTCCAAAATTCTCCCTCAGGATAGGTAAGAATCCTGCCTGAGTCGAAAGCATGCAGGGCTCCTCTTTGTGCCCCGAGAGCTGAAGTGTAAACCTTCATATTATGCATGCTAAAAAAAATAGGGTGAGTTCAAGATCAACAACTGGCGGAGCCAGAAGTGTCGCCATAGAGAGTAAACCCAAAGATGATCTTTGTTGACTTCTATGTTGTTGAGTTTGAGGTTATGATTAAATAAAACCAATAAAACACCAGCACTTAACTACGTCATTATGTCTTGTTTTCTCCTTTTTTCCTCTAACATCTTTTCATCAGTCTTAATGACTGCCATGTCAAAACTTATTGCCTTCAATATTTTTGAAAGGTACCACTTTGTAGAATGGGCTTCTCTGCTGCCCTCTACCCCCACCTCCAGATATAATTCTGGGTGAAGACTGTTGTTAGTTTTTTCTCCTTTTCTTTTTAACTAAGGAAGCAAGTTGTATGGCACCTCACTATTTATAGTGTTGATTTTTCTCTGTCCTTCATCTCTTCTTCTTGAAGGAGGGGGGCTCTCTCTTAGGACCTCATCACAAACCCTTCACACCTATGGATGGAGTGAGTAAGAACAATATCCTTGCTCAAGATGGGAAACCCAGTCTCCTGGAGATAATAGTAACTTCGGTGGACTCCTGACTGATGGCTTCATGAGGTGCTGAGACTCTGTCAAAGACCAAAAGGAAAAACTGGGTCCTGCTAACTCAGCTCAGTGATCTGTGGAGGGGCCACTGCTTTCCTTCACAGTTCTTCTTTGCTGTCCAGTTTGACTTCCAAGAGATTGTAGAAAAAGATTTCCACTGTCCCTGTGAAAGACTAAGAGAAATCTGATCTCATGTCTAGTAGCAGTTGACGGTCCTCCTGGAAAATTCTGTAGTATTCCCTGAAAGATTGGACTGGTAGCCAGTAGACCTTCAGAGGCCATCCACAGACCTTCTATGATGAAGTAGCTGAGGAGTCAGGCTTGGCAGGACCCCTCTTCTGAGCTAGAGCTTGAAAATCAACAATGTCAAATTGAGAGTGTTTAAAAAAAAAATCATGCTCTCAGAGAGCACCAGATAACTAGCAATCGGTTGAGGTCGGGGAAGGTGACAGGACAACCAGCACCAAGACCATCTGGGGAAGACATGGAAGTTGTATGGACATGCTAAGAAAGAAGGACACCCAAACTGCTGACCCTAGACTGGGGAGGACATGTCTCTGGCAAATTTCTGGAGACCCACTGCAGGAAAGACATCATAGGTTATAAAAGTTGTTCTAAACTACTGAATGAAGCTGGACAATGATGTGGAGTGAGCCTGGGTTTGGAAACCAGACCAGTGATCACCAGCTGCGTGTACGTCCTTGGCCAAATTACCTAATAAGTCTGATCTCCATTTCTTCATGTGAAAAATGTGGATAGTTATATATAAAGCTGCTAACATAGTGCCTGGAGAATTGCAGATCCACCATGTGCTGGATTTAGGGAAGTAACATTTGTCCCCACTCTCTCCAAAGCATTTGTGGGGTTGAAATTCTGGAAACCACATTTCCCAGATATTT
Organism: Perodicticus potto; assembly: GCA_963574655.1. Taxonomy (NCBI): domain Eukaryota; kingdom Metazoa; phylum Chordata; class Mammalia; order Primates; family Lorisidae; genus Perodicticus; species Perodicticus potto. The sequence goes on along the minus strand of CAUYRH010176421.1, from coordinate 16,651 downwards.
ATTTTCAGTAGCGTTCTAGTTTAGATTCCTACAGTTGGAGGTACTCACGTATGATTTGGGAAGTAGAAGAAAAACAGAAGTCGTTATTGCTTCTGCAACATGGCAGCTGATCACCCGGGCTACTAGACATGGGGTATTCACCTGATGCTTATGGGCCCTCCTCCCTCAGTTTTTCCTCTTTGAGACAGTAGGAGACACAGATCACCAGTGGCAATTTTCCAAGGCCCCTGTATTTTCTAACTTCCTGAAAGATATTAGTGATTTTCTCAGACTTTTATTTCTTAGATCATCCAACAATGTTGTAAACCTCTAATTCCCTGCATTAAATCCTTTCTTATTTGAAATACCTAGAGAGGTTTCTGTTTTCCTGGCTGAATTTTACTAACACATTTGAGTTTTAAAAATACAACAATGACAAAAATTAAAAGGTGAGGATGAAAATTCTTATGTTTTCTTACTAAGAAAGAGGAACATTTGGAAATCTGAAAGATTTCAAGACAATGGGGCTCCATTGGAATAACTGGGATTGATTTGAGGATTGGAAAGATCTGGCTTAGTTTTAGCCATGAGACCTCGGAAAAGAGGATGAGATGGGGAATCATAGGCATCTGATTCAGAAGTGAAACTCCAGAATTATTTATCATTCCCTGCCACTGGGCAAGAGAGTCTTAACTGCAGAATGATTTTAAGTAGAATAAATTGAACAAAGAAAAATGTAACCCAGATGGAAAAATAATCTTCCTAATCCTGATGCAAATTAAGCTGTTGGTGGAGGAGAGATGATTGAAATAAAGAGATTTACTCTGTAATAGACAGAAGTGCATGCGCATAACCTGTGGGGAGAGGAAGAAGCCTATAATCTCAATGAAATGATAACACGTTAATGCCTTGCTGGACAAACATCCTGACCCCTTTTAAATGAATGTTATCTACATCCCATTCAAGTAGCTTTTATGGAGTTTGCAAAATTATATAATTTGTCTTCCCTTATCTGCAGAGAAGCATGAAGCCCCTTCTTCTGTGCAGATCACAAGACACTTTTCAGAGAGGGTTGTACCTCAGTATCATAAAAAGCCAGTAATTTTGATGCATTCAGCAATATGGTTGTCAATCTGCTTCTGCTTACGAATGTTCCTTTCACATCCTTCTTCCATGCAGGTTTTAGGTAAAGACAAGGCCTATTTTAAACCCTGAGTCTTTTATCTTATTTTCCACAACAAAATCAATCCAGATAAGGGAGCAAATACGAAGAGGGACTTCATCAAGTAACAGGGATGCGTCTCTTCTATTATCTGCTGATGGCTACTCAGATTGGAGTTGAGAGAAACAATTTTAGTGTTATGTACAGTCGAGATGTTTCCTCTTATCTGAGTTTTTTTTATTCTTGTGAGGTCCTTAGGGTCTTTAGTTTCTTGCCTGGAAGGTGTGATATGCAAAGTATTTGCTAACCTGGATGAGCCCCAACCAGTCAGAATGGGCTTTGGCCATGGAGCTGGAGCACAGGGCGCTTGGGGGCACTCGGGGGCTCTCAACCACGTGGCAAGGATGCATTTAACAATCAACATTGCTGTACAGCTATGGTCTGGGTCTGTATCAGCTCTGCCAATGGGAAAAGCCAGAGCAGAACAGCAGCCTATGATGAGTCTGGGCAGTAGGAGAGTAAGTTCTGTCCATCCTCCCCACTCTTCCTGGGCAGGATTGCACTGTGACATTTTGGTTGAGGGTTGATAGAATGGAGTGGCCTCTGGGGGTTTTCAGGATGGGCTGGTGCTAACAGCATTGGCTTGGCATTGAAGTCTCCATTCACTCATACTTTGGCATCCTACATGAGTCTTTAACCTCTGAGATCCTGGTTTGTTGACTCTGTGAAACGGTGGCAACACCATATGCAGGACTGATGTAAGGATAAGCCTTACAGAAATCATTCACGCAGGGTCCAGAATGCACGGCCTGGCTGAGGAAGTGGGGGCAATCCCTGTTCCCTTCCATTAGTGATATCCCCACTTCCTGGGGATAGTGAGGTGCAAGTCTTCCTTTGCATCACTCACACGTTCAAAGAATCTATCCTCATTCTTCCCTGCACACAACAGCAGTTTACTTAGTGCTTACTCTGGGCCCAGCCTAGTTATGGAGGGCAGGGACATTCTAGTCAACATGCCAGGTGAAGCCCCATTCTTGCAGGGCTGGGACAGGGTGGGGGGGGGGAAGGCAGCAGCGTGGACAGGCCTTTCCTCCTGCCGCCAGCACACAGCAGCCCAGAGTCCTGGATGTGACTAACAGAGCAGCAAAACCCAGTAGACAGAATACAGCTAGGTTTGAAGTCAAAGAAGGAAAACCCCAGAAGCCAGAAATAAAGGAAAGACTTCAGACCTGGGGTGAGAGGGGCTGCCGTGGAAGAGGTCACTACTCTTAGAAACTGCATCTGGGTTCCTGGCCGGGCCTGCACGTCAGTGCTACCTGGGGAGCTTGGAGAGAGGCTAAGGTCACACCCCAGACCAAGGGAATCAAAATCCCCAGGTTTCAGGGGGGTTTTAAAGCTCCCCCACTGGGGTTCTGATGTGCAGCCAAGCTGGTAAAGGTCTTCAGAGTGGGAGTGGGTTCTCAAGCTCAGGCCAAGAACAAGCCTCCTGTGTAGGGTGAGACTCAGGAAATTCTCTGAGTAGGTGAGAGGGGAACTGGAAAACCTCCACCCTCCAGCTCAGTTAGAGGGGTAAAAACCTGGATGTCTGTCTGCAGCCGCAAGAACAGAATGTGCCCCCTGTGGGAGATCCAGAGCTTTTCTGTGCCCGTTGAGAGTGCAGAGAATGACACGGTCACATTGCCAGCCTGTTGGCAGAGCCCTAGGCAGAGTCATCAGCAATTACCTTGGAGGATGACCATGCCCACCATACAGGGCACAGGTGACCCCTATTGAGAATGAATTCCTTTGGAATATTCCAGAAGGGTAAGCAGAGGATAAAGTCAGCAAATACGCAGGCGTTTCTCAATCCTAGTGTGGGCTGGGTGGAGGTCTGTGACCAGCTTCCAGAGATGTTGGTTTAACTTGCTGGAGTGTGGCCTGAGCATTTGGGGTCTTTGATAAAGCTTTTGGGGATTGAGAACTACAAAGTAAATGAGATGATTTAGCTCTCATTTCAAGACCACCTAGCAGGATAATGTGGTATGTAAATAGAAAGTAATTAGCAGAGGGAGACCAGAAATGGACTCCCCAGTAGGTGACATTTAATTTGAAACCTGAAAGATGAGGAAGAGGTAAACCCAAGGAAGCAGCTGTCTAGGCAGAGGGAACAGCACGTGAAAAGGCCCTGAGACCAGAATAGTGGTACTGGAGGGAGGAGGGTTCCAGACCCTATATGCCATGGCCAGATGCTTAGAATTGTCCTGCAAGGGTGAAGGAAAGCCACTGATAGGTTTAAGCAGGGCAATGACTCGATCTGATGTTGGACAAATGGAATCCTGAAAACTTACAGTTGCACGCATTTTATTTACTCTAGAGCAGTAGTTCCAGCCTTTTTGGTGCCAGGGATAGGTTTCATGGAAGATAATTGTTCCATGGACACGGGGGAGGGAAGGATGGTTTCAGATGATTCAAGCAACATGACATCGTCATTATGCATTAGATTCTCATAAGGCGAGTACAACCTCAGATCTCTCGCGTGCAGTTTATAGTAAGGTTCACATTCCTATGAGAATCTAAAGCTTCCAAGGATCCAATAGGAGGCAGAGCTCCCGTGTGATGTGAGTGATGGGAGTGGCTATAAATACAGATGAAGCTTCACTTGCTCACCTCTGCTCACCTCCTCTTGTGGGGTCTGGTTCCTAACAGAGCACTGATCAGGCCTGGGAGCTGGGAACACAGCTCTAGATCTGAGCCTCTCCATTGCCCCTGCCCCCAATTTCTCTGCCTACCTTATCCTATACTGCATCTTTACAATCACTTCATAAAGGACGTAGGTAGATGTCTTCTCCATTTTATAGATGGGAAAACGCCAGAGCTGGGCAGCCTCATCCATGTCTCCTAGGTTCCTGAGTGACAGGTTTCCAGATTATCTGGTAGTGGTTCCAAAGCTCTTGCCCAGAGATGGGGCGCCTGTGAGCACAGATGCAGCCAAGCAATCTGTGGTGAGTTATATCCTCACCATCTTGGCTGCTGGGATGAGAAGGCACAATGCTGGTTGTTGTTGAGCAGAAGAGCTCACCCCAGAATGGTCTCTCTGCAATATCCTACTTCACTTAAGCACTCCTGATTCTGACGGGGCTGGTCACCCCTCTGCTGACCTAGTATAGCAGATACACCATTGAAGTCTCATTTTAGAAAATGAAAGTGCTTGGAAATAAATTGAGGGGGCATTTTCTGCACCAACCCATTAGCTCACCTTGGTATGAGGCATGAAAGCCTGCACTCCTTCTGTGGCTGAATGGACCCATCACGCCAGGGTTCACATGGGCCACACGGAAGTTTTCCCTCTCCTTGGCTGTCCGGTCCTCATTTTCTATTAACTCCTTAAGGTTTGGCTGCTCATGGCAGGTGCTGGCTCAGTTTTGGAGAAGCTTTTTTGATATTTCAAGGTGTTGTCTTGGCTGGAGCAGTTGAGGTCTTTCCTGACACAGTTCTTGGAATCCCCTGGGAGGCCTATTTCCCACCCCAGGTTCCAGGGGAGGTAGTGAGAAAGACTGAGAAAGGCATGAAGGACCTTTAGCGTTCTTGTTGGGTGGCTCTATTGGGCTTTAGCTATAGGCAACTTGGGTGATTCTAGACCAACTATGATCTGGAAGTGAATGGCTCAATGCACTGTGTGTGGAAATTGTCCCACCACTAGGGCTAGGAGGGATGGAAATTGAGCTACCCCCATCATAAAGCCCCCAAACAGCTAAGATATTGCTGCTATACAGTAACCATGGAAATATTCCATTGTTGTGGCACCAGAACAGAAGCCTGTGTTTTTCTTCCACAAAGGGTGTCACAGAGAGTTCTCCATCCCACCCCTGCCACCTCATGGCATCACTCCAGGTCAGGGCTCAGGTACTCAAGAACAAAGCTGCCATTTGGCTACCTGGGTTCACTCTGCCCTTGGTGGGTGCCAAGAGGAGGGCCCTGCAGAGGAGAAGTGAAGAATGGGGGTGAAGATGGGAAGATGACACCTGGTAGGGCTGGTGAGAGACAGTGGGCTGGGGCAGGCTGTTGGTGTCACTGGGGATGCCATTAAGGGCATTCTTGAGGCAGTGTGCATGTCTGGAATCCCATGTGACTGGCATCAATAAACATCCCTGTTCCATTCATTCTGGAAGGGGAGCCTTAATTAGGCATGAGGAGATTTATCACACAGCAGCCCCTTGGAGTGACTGGTCTCTCTGCCATCTGGACTGATGGTTTCCTTCCCTATGACCACAGTAGCAAGAATGATTGATGAGGTTCTGTAGCTCTACTCCCACCGCAGGCCTGATAAAACCCAAATGGCTTTTGATAACCCCAAAAAGGAGCAAGATTTTGCCTATGTTGAAGGGCACAGGTGCCGGGGTTCAGATGCTGAGGTTAGATCTGTGGCACCAGGCTTAGGGTCACCTTTAAGTTTATAGCCACCCAACCACAACAATAAACAGAAAAAGCCCTGGAGTGAGGATGAGAAGACTTAGGGGAAAATTCCACCAGCCATGCAGGTTTCTGACTCAGTTTTATGACCTATGGAGAGGAGATGACATTTTCTGCTTTGGCCCAACCCACACGATTTTCTGGGGATTCTTGTGACATTATGAATGCAAAAAGGCTCCATCAACTCCAAAGTCCTTTACAGTCATTAAGGATTTAATCCAACAAACATTTATTGAGCAACTGCTGTGTGCTATGTACCACGCCTAGTGCCGTGATGGATACAGATGAATAAAACACAGTGCCTGCCCCAGGCGAGCTTACACTCTAAGAACGGTCATAGGACAAGTGCACAAATAACTATAATACAAGGCAGAATATGGTAAGTGCCGTGAGAAAGGTACAAATAAAGTGCTATGGTGGTTCAGCAGAGGGAGAGATCCCAGTGGTTGGTAGTTCAGGGAGAGCTTTGTGAAAAGATGTGGTTTCTGCATGGACCTCGAAGGAAACAAAGCAAGCATTCCAGGCATGAGAACAGCAGGCCAAAGGCACAGAGACAGAAAATGCAGCACCCCTTCTAGGGACAACTATTCTAGATTGACTCGTGTCAGGTGGAAAGCAAGAATGAGGCCTTGTACAGTTGTTCGTGGGTCAGGAGAACTTTCAAAGGTTTGTGAGTGGCTGGAGATAAAAATTGCCATGCACGTTCAGGATGGAGTGGAGAATGTGTAAGTGTGCAGAGGAAATCTGGGAGACTGCTGTCACACGGCCCCAGAGACAAGTAAAGAGCAAGGGTAGAGCTAGTGGGAAGGAGTAGCAAGGCAATCTATAGGAGAGGAGTTGACGATGACATTAGGGTCTCAGCTGGGTGGTTGGGGGATCATAGGTCTTCTAATAGGCAAAGGAGGAATCATGGAGGAAAGGGAGGCAGAGGTGACCTCCCACCTGGGTTCAGATGGGGTGAGCTTATGGTACTGCTGCCAAGCAGCCAGGGTGAGTGTCCATCCCAGCCTGGAGCTGGGGGAGGGCTGGGCCACACAGAGTGGGGCCTCCTAGAGAGGTGGCGCCTGCATGGGAAGGCAGGCACGAGGGTGCTGATTGAGAGTGTAAGGGGACATGGAGAGGACACCAGTGCAACGCATGTTTCCATCATCAAGCAAGGAGAAGAGAGGCTAGTAATGGTCAGGTCTGCCCTGGCTCCTTTTTAGATCAAGGTAGGGGTGTCAATAAATAAATCATAAATACAGAAATAAATATACACATCAATAAATAAATGGCCAAGAAGTGTTGGGAAGGGAGGAGAAAAAACATGAGAACATGTATCCTGGTGCCTAGGGGCCAGAGAGTGTGCAGGAGGGTCGCTGCAGAGCAAGGTCAGGTGCAAAGCTCAGTCAGCGTTGGGGCTCAGCACCCTGCAGGGCTGGGTGCTGCGGGGAGGCAGAAGGTAAGGACCCGTCCCAGATCTGGAGGGGCAAGGAGGCGAGGACAGAGGCCACAGGAGCCAGAAGGAGGCAAGCTGGTGGGAGGAGGAGATGACGGTGGAAGAGCAGCGGAGAGTATGAGAGTAAACACAGCCAGCGAGGAGGGGACAGACAATGCTTCCTCTGAACTGGAGGAAGATGAAGGGGGAGAGAACAAGGGATTTTGAGGAGCGATCTCAGTTTGGGCGGCTCCCTCTCGGCGGAGACAGCTGTATCTATGAGGCATTGGATCAGGGTGACTTGCCGGGGCCACCCGAGGCCGGGTGTCCTGCTGTGGAGACTGCGGTGGAACCTCGCTCCCGCTGAGCTGTCACAGGCAAGAAAGGACAGGCAGCCTACCGACTGTGCTGCCCAGATGGAGAAGGACGCCAGTGAGGGTGAGCCAAGGCCCCTGGAGCTCCTGTCCTGTCTTGGTCAAGGCATTTTGGCAGTGAGAGACAAGCAGAGTTGGGAGGAGTGCATGTGGGGATTGCCCAGGGGCCCCCAGCCTTTCTCCAGAGCGAGCCCAAGGGCAGGTTGCAAGGGCTCCCTCCACTCCAACTCCCATCAGTTTCAGTTTGAGGAACCGAGACTCAGGACAGAGGAAACTGTGACCTGGTTCTTAGGGTTCTGGCCTTTGACTCCCCTGGGAGGGGAGGGTGAGGTGCTGTCCTGGTGGACAAAGTTTGGGCCAATCCAGTACCTGACATCTGGGTTCCTCACAGGACTCATCGTGGAACCTTCTGGAATCCCAAGGCCTTGACTAATTCACCGAGATGTCAATGGAAATTCAACCTGTTCCCCAGGTTACTGCAAGCTTTAGAAATTAAATGTCTTCTAGAACCTCTGAGATCCTCAAGATGAAACTCGGGAGATGTGTAAAATATGATACTATTATTTTCACTGCTCTTGAGGAGTCTGAAACCACCCAGTTCCCACAGAGGCTGTGATAGAGCTGTTGCTCTTTTAAACATCCATTGTATAATGCAAATCCCTAATCTCAGACTTCAAGCAACCCCCAAGGGAAAAAAAGTGGAGATGAGGGTCGTCATCATGGTTTGGGGCTGCAGCGCCCCAGTGCAGGTTAATGGTTCTGGGTATCCTTCCGCTGCCTCCTCTGGCTTCCCGTCAGCCATTAATTTGGAGTCAATGTCGTGTTCTGAATTGCCTTTGATTAATTATGTCCAGTCTCATTTGTTTAGGAGCAGATCTTGATTACTTCCCTTAACTCTCTCCTCCTTCAAGATAGTGGTTTTTAGCTTATCTTTCAGATATGTTTTAAAACACTGTTATTTATCAGGCCAGGGAATGCATCTAACAAATCAGGCTGCCTAATGCTTCTTCTGTGTGTGACCTGTGATTCCAGCCCCTAAGTTATTGGCATTGAGCCCAGATTTCCCCAGCAGCTTAGGTTCAGCGTTTGGAACTGAACTTGGCTTTCTTAATTTTTATTTGTTAAAGTCTTAACTATTACCTTTAATAGGGGAAACAATGATTTTGAATGAATTTTTTTTTTTGCAGTTTTTTGGCTGGGGCTGGGGCCACCCTACCACCCTCGGCATATGGGGCCGGCATCCTACTCCTTGAGCCACAGGTGTCACCCTGGGAAACAAAGATTTTGCAAAATTCTAAAATCATTGCCCATGTGGGAAGATGGAGGTGGGTGGGTGTGGGGTGCACACTGGAACCTCTCCCTGTAGCTTTGGAGCCTGGTGTGGGCTCCCAGCACCATCAGGATAGCAAAGTGACAGGGAAGTGACATCACCACAGCAGTCTGCCTGCCGAGGCCCCACAGAGTATGGAATGCAGCAAACAAAGAGAGTGGTTTCAGACATGGAGCTAGAGAACATTCTTTCAGGTCTCACACTCTGGGGCTCTGCAGGCACCCAGAAAGGCATTCATGCTATTTTAAGAAGGATGACATTTGTCTTGAGAGTACCCTTTCAAGCCCTTGCTGTGGCTTCCCTGGTGGCAGAGGAGGACAACAGAGTCCCTCACATGACATTCTATCAGGGTAAGAGCGAGACTAACCCAGAGGGTAAAATCCCAAGGTCTCTTCCTCCTCAACAGCCTCCAATTGCTTTAAAGAACACCCAACACAACCACCACATTTTGGACACGCTTCTGCCTTACTCTGGGGTGGAGCAGACCCTTAGCAGGAGGTTTGGATTTTTTCACAGACTTGGTTTGGAACACCCCATCTCTTAGTTTCATCTTCCTGCTTCACCCCAAGTTCTTGGTGGTTCTTGCCAAGGCAGAATGTGGACTGTCCATCGTGTCTCCTCCAGCCTTCTCTCTGTGGCTATGGAGGCCTGTCGGACACAGGATGCTATGGGTTTGTTCCTTGGGCAGTCAAACTCTAAGTTCGTGGGACAGGCCCTTGATTCTTACCGGGCCCTGCCACTTGGTTTCATTGTGCTCCTTTGCCCATTTGAACTGTCTAAACTTTCCTCTCCTCCATGAACAGCCCCCATCTTAGAATGGGTCAAGCATCCCCTCTGGGTCTTGGCTCACCCAGAATCCGTATATCCCAGAGGCTGAGGGCAGCTGACAATAGGTGGCTCTCCATTCATCCATGAGCCCAAAGATCCCTCCAACCCAGGAGGCAGTTTGTCATCCAAAGTCTTGGGACTAGCTTCTTTTCATGTCAAGTCCTTCCGCCCCCCAAAGATGGACTGAGTCTCAGTCTGGTTCAGGTGGGTTCTCCACACCTTCTTCCTGTGGCTTATCTGCCTAATGCTAGATGAACACCACACAGTTATAAATACTCAGGTCAATATATATATGCAGGTATAGATATATATATTCTGGTCACTGTTTTACACTTTAACAAAGAAAACCACTAGCCTGCTTTTTCTATTGTTTGTGCCACCCCGACTCCCATCTGCCTGTGTTGTAGCCGGCAGGAAATGTGAGCCATTGAGTCCCTCAGGGTGCCCACCTTACGTGGCCCCATCGCACTGGCCAACAGTCAGTTTCAGAGCCCCCTGCTCATGCAGGCTCTTGAGGGCCTTGAACTCCAAGGGCATGGTGTGGGGGCTGGCCTGGGAGGTGTAGCCGTACTTGAGGCTGTCATAGTAGTGGTATTTCACAGGGTTCTGGTTCTGATCCAGTGGAAAGGGCCAGAAGCCGTAGAGGTAGATCTGGTTGCAGAAACGCGTAGCCAGGGTGTACATCAACAGGCCGGTGGTAGGTCTTTTGATGTGGACTTTGTTGGTCAGCCAATATCTGAAAAAATATGGTGAAAAAAGAAACAACAAAGAAGCAAGTTTGTGAATCACCATTTCCAGGATGAGGGAGATTTTGTCCTGCTGGGCAGCCTGCCTCTGCCCCTCAAGGAGCCCTAAGATCAATCAAGCCCCTGATTCCCACTTCTGTTTGTAGGGGACTGATAACCACCCTTGGTTCAGTAGCTGAGCCACTCCTCAGACTGGGTGCTTTCACATACACGAGTTTAAGGAATTCTCAAAACATTCCTGTCCGTGGGCAAAAATGGGGCTGAGAGATGAAAAGTGTCTTGCCTAGGAGGGTGCCAACCCCCACTAGAGGCTCCAATAGCCAAAAAGGCTGGACAACTGCCGAGAAGACACCTGTGCCTTAGTGTCCCCTTCACTTTGCACTTGGGACTAAATGTGGAACCCCCATTTCCTATGCCTAGGTCAGTTTCATGTGAATTTCCTGGGCCTCAATTCCATGAATGGACTGTGTCCACTCATTGATGCATTCATTCACTTTACCCTGGAGGGGACTGTGTTCTTCATTGATACATTCATTCACCTTGCAAATAAATAAATAAATAAATGAAAAAAAAGAATAATTATCACAAGTTTGTAAGATTCATACCTATTTTCAAATATTGTTCAGTTATTTAGATTACCACGACATTACAGCTACACCCCAACATGCGAATGTTTTATAGAGACAGAAAATTAGATCTTAGTGAACATAATGACATTTATAAATAATATAATCATTGGTTTTACAGTCACCACCACAACATCCCTGGATTTTCAATATTGCTTCCATCTGTTGATTGGCAGAGATTATAAGCTAAACAGCCAAAATTTATGAAACAAAATAAGAATGTTTGGATGTATTCAATACTTGTACCAATCCCTGTGCTAAAAATTTTACATATATTATTTCACTTAATCTTAATTATAGAAGGAAGAGGTAAGATGGCCGACTGAAGCCAGATTCAGCAGAGGCTTCCATCCAGAGGGAGAAATAATGGCAGAACTAACCCAATAAAGCAGAACATCGGAAGCTGAGCTGAGAGAGAGGATTCGCATCACCCCTGCTAAGGCAGGCTTGGACTCCAAAGAAACAAATTTCAGGTACAAAACCTATCCCAAAGAGGACGGGAATCCTTCCCCTCCCCTCCTCATGAGAGTGGCTTGAGGTGAGTAGAGAACAGAGGACTTTTGTTTCACCACAGAGGGCCAGGACTCCCTCCTCGGAGAGATACCACTACAAGCCCAGGCAGTCTCTTGCCTGGGGCAATAGTTGATCTAATATTCTCCCTACCTTCCTGAACTCCCAATCCACTTCTCACTCGTCTCCTGGTGGTCTGGAAGACTACCCCCTGCAGAATCCGCAGTGTCTGGCAGATTTTTGCTAGGGCAGGGCAGCTCATGGGCTGTGGGGCAGTTGTGCTGAAACTATAACTTTAATAGAGGCAGGGAATAACAAGGACAGAGAGACTTGCCCCTTTTGTTGCCCTATGTTTGTTGGAAAAAACATAGCCTGTAGCCTCTAGCACCCAACCCACTTCTGCTACCCATGGTGCACCTCCCCAGCTCCCATGACCCATGGCAGGCAGCTCCATCTGGCTCCCAGCCCAGCTCCTGCAACCAGTGGGCAGCAGCAAGTGGCTTCATCCTGTGGCTCTCCACCTGGCTCCTGCTACCAGTGTGGTCAGTGGCAATGCCCTCCAGCCCCCTGCAGGCTCCTATGACCTGTGCACAGCAGAACCCCAGATGGGGGCACCACGCCCGACAGTGGCAGTGCCCTCCCTGACAGTGGTGGCAGCCCCATGATCTTTCCCATTGGGTTCAAATTTGGGACAGACACCTTCCCATTCTGCGGAACAGGGAGGGAACCTGATCTGACCTGCAGGGTCTCCAGAGGTGGAGTGTGGTCAAAGCAGAGGCATGGTCTCTGAGGGAGAGGACCATACTCCTCCACATTAACCCACAGATGGATACAGACATAGGTGGAACACTCCCTAGTTTCCAATGATCACTAGAGAGAATCAGGCCAGAACTACTCCTGCCTGCAGGTCTCACAGTGACACAGCCCAGTGACTTAGATGCAAATACCTGGTGTACGTGAGTATTAGAGCAGGTCCACAGCCCTGCAGAGTAACCAGTGACCAGAGGTGACAGTGATACAAAGTGGGAAAAGAGGCACCAGCGCCCCCGGAATAACTCTTTTGCTGGACAGGCCTTTCTGACCCCACAGATCATTGGAGTGAGTCACACTTGAGCTGCCAGTGGACCCCTCCTGTCCAGTTGCTGGAGACCTTTGGAACTCTCCCACTTGATCTGAGTTTGTGCTGACTGGGACAATTGGTTTGGAACTCTTGATCTGGGCCAATCACTGGGGACTTTCCAAGGTTATACCCTAGTTGTGTTGTAGAGGGAGGATCTGGTTCTCCTCTCCCAGTTATTGCCAGTGGGGGGCAGTGTGTCTTAATTGCTTGTATTCCTCCACAGCTGAGATTTCAACCCAAAGCCACTGATCCATTAAGACTGGTCAGAGTCTAGCTAAATACAAGACAGACCCACCTAGCCCCATCATACCAAGCAAGCCTCCAGAGTCTCAGGCTGTAGTACTGAGACAGACACCTTGGTAAAGCCATAGGAGAAAAGCTGCAGTTACCGGGCTCAGCATTCTGGTAAAGGGCTGGTTAACTACATCTCCAAGAGCCCTCAAATGATAGACCTTACCAGCCTCTATAAACAAATGGTGAAAAATAACCATGGGACAGAATCAGTGGAATAACTCAGGCAAAATGAATAACCAGGGTAGATCAGTTTCCCCCAAGATATGACAAAGGAGACACAACAGAAGATCCCATTCATAAACAAATGGCTGAGATGTCAGAATTGAGTCAAGAATTTGGATAGCAAATAAGATTAACAGAATTGAAGTAAAATTGGAATTAGAAGTTCAAAGAGCAATTCAAAAGATGTCTCAAGAATTCTATTAATTCAAACATAAAATCACCAAAGATTTTTGACAAATTGAGGCAAGACTTTGCATCCCTCAAAGACCTGAAAAATACAGCAGAATCCCTCAGTAATAGGATGGAGCAGGCAGAAGAAAGGATCTTGGACATTGAAGACAAAGCTTTTGAATGCTCCCAAATGCTCAAAGACGAAGAGAAATGGAGAGCAAAGATGGATCATTCCCTGAGAGAGTTGTGGGACCACTCCAAAAAAGCAAACATTCACCTTATTGGAATTCCTGAAGGTGATGAGAATGATCTGAAAGGCACAGATGCTCTATTCCAAGAGATTTTAGAGGAAAACATTCTGAACATGGCAAGAGATTCTGAAATTCAGATAGCAGAAAGTTTTATAACCCCAGCAGGACTCAATCCAAATAAAGCATCCTCCAGACACATTGTAATTAACTTCGCCAAAGTTAATATGGAAGAGAAAATCCTGCAAGCAGCCAGACTTCAGAAAATCATAACCTACAAGGGGAAGAATATTAGAATGGCTGCAGATCTTTCTGCTGAAACTTTTCAAGACAGAAGAGGATGGTCGTCAACCTTCAATCTACTAAAACAAAATAACTTTCAGCCTAGGATTCTGTATCCCACTAAACTACATTTCACATTTGATGGAGAAGTCAAATACTTCAATGACATTCATGCATTGAAGAAATTCACCATAACTAAACCAGCTCTTCAAGATATTCTCAGACCCATACTCCATAATGACCAGCACAATGCTCTACCACAAAAGTAAACTCACTCACAAATTTTTGATCATAACCCAACTTCCACAGTGGCAAAAGGATTAAAAACATCCACTGGTCTTTTGAAAAACTTGGCAGCCAAAATACTACTGGGCTTATCAATACTTCAATTAATGTGAATGGCTTAAATTGTCTGCTAAAGAGGCATATGTTGGCTGACTGGATACAAAAACTCAGGCCAGATATCTGCTGAATACAAGAATCTCATCTTATCTAAAAGGACACATGTAGACTCAGGCTGAAGGAATTGACATCTATAATCCAGGCAAACAGAAAACAGAAAAAAGCAGGGGTTGCAATTTTATTTGCAGATACATTAGACTTTAAAATAACAAAAGTAAAGAAAGATAATGATGGTCACTTTGTATTTGTTAAGGGAAACACTCAATATGATGAGATATCAATTATTAACATGTATGCACCCGACCAAAATGCTCCTCAATTTATAACCAAGACCCTAATAGACATGAACAATTTGATAACTTGTAGCATCATAATAGTCAGAGATTTTAAAATCCCTTTGGCAGTATTGGATAGATCCTCCAAGAAGAAACCAAGCAAAGAAATTCTGGGCTTAAACTTCACTATACAACATGTGAATTCAATGGACATCTACAGAACATTCCAAACAAACAAAATTGAAAACACATTCTTCTCATCAGCCCACAGAATATCCTCCAAAATTGATCACATCTTAGGTCACAAGGCTAACCTCAGCAAATTTCAAAGAACAGAAACTATTCCATTTATTTTTCAGATCATCACAGAATAAAAGTTGAACTCACCAATAATAGGAATCTGCATACTCATACAAAAACATGGAAACTACATAACTTTATGCTGAAAGATAGCTGGGTCAAAGATGAAATTAAAAAGGAAATTACCAAGTTTTTGAAACAGAATAATAACGAAGACACAAATTATCAGAACCTCTGGGATACTGCAAAGGCAGTCCTAAGAGGAAAATTTATAGCACTGCAAGTCTTCCTTAGGGTAATGGAAAGAAAGAAAGTCAACAACTTAATGGGACATCAAGCAACTGGAAAAGGAAGAACCTTCCAACCCCAAAAACAGCAGAAGAAAAGAAATAACCAAAATTAGAGCTGACTTCAAAGAAATTGGAAACAAAAGAATTATTCAAAAGATCAATGAATCCAAAAGTTGGTTTTTTGAAAAGTTTAACAAAATTGATAAACCCTTGGCTAGCCTGACCAGAAATAGAAAACTAAAATCTCTAATTTCATCAATCAGAAATGACAAAGGCAAAATAGCAAAAGACACCTCAGAAATTCAAAAAATTCTTAATGAATACTACAAAAAAACTCTATTCTCAGAAATACAAAAATATGAAAGAAATTGACCAATACTTGGAAGCACTCCACCTTCCTAGACTTACCTAGAAAGAATTAGAAATGTTGAACAGGCCTATATCTAGTTCTGAAATAACATCAACTATACATAATCTCCCAAAAAAGAAGACTCTAGGACCAAATGGCTTCACATCAGACTTCTACCAAACCTTTAAAGAGGAACTAATACTTATATTACATAACCTTTTCCAAAGCATAGAAAAAGAAGGAATACTACCCACCACATTCTATGAAGCAAATATCACCCTGATCCCTAAACCAGGAAAAGACCCGACAATAAAAGAAAACTATAGACCAATATCTTTAATGAATATAGATGCAAAAATATTCAATAAGATCCTAGCAAACAGAATCCAGCAATATATCAAACAAATTATACACCATGACCAAGTGGGTTTTATCCCAGGTCTCATAGATGGTTCAATATAAATATAATAAATCACATAAACAAAATAAAAAACAATGACCATATGATTCTTTCAATTGATGCAGAAAAAGCTTTTGATAATATCCAGCATCCTTTTATGATCAGAACACTTAAGAAAATACCTATAGAAGGGACATTTCTTAAACTGATAGAGGCCATCTAACCCAATGTATTATTGGGTTAGACAAACCCCCCAATGTCATATTGAATCAAGTTAAATTGAAATCATTTCTACTCATATCAGGAACTAGGCAAGGTTGCACATTGTCTCCACTGCTTTTTAACATTGTAATGGAAGTCTTAGCCATCGCAATCAGGCAAGAAAAGGCGATCAAGGGTATCCAAATAGGAACAGAGGTGATCAAACTTTCACTCTTCCCAGATGATATGATTATATACCTGAAAAATGCCAGGGATTCAACTACAAAACTCTCTAAAAAAGTGATAAAGGATTGCATCAGTGGCTCAGTTTGCAAAATCAATACTCAAAAATCTGTAGCTTTTATATACACCAATAATAGCTAAGCTGAAAAAACAGTCAAGGACGCTATTCCTTTCACAGTAGTGCCAAAGAAGATGAAATATTTGGGAGTTTACTTAACAAAGGATGTGAAAGATCTCTATAAAGAGAACTATGAAACTCTGAGAAAAGAAATAGTTGAAGAAGTCAATAAATGGAAAATCATAACATGGTCATAGCTGGGAATAATCAACATCATTAAAATGTCCATACTACCCAAAGCAATATACAATTTTAATGCAATCCCTATTAAAGTACTACCGTCATACTTTAAAGACCTCAAAAAAATAATACTTC
>CAUYRH010176420.1:0-29137 GCA_963574655.1 Perodicticus potto | reverse complement strand
CTTTCATGTTTACATGGATGGAGCTGGAACATATTCTTCTTAGCAGAGTATCTCAAGAATGGAAGAAAAAGTATCCAATGTACTCAGCCCTACTATGAAGCTAATTTATAGCTTTCATATGAAGGCTATAACCCAATTATAGCATAAGGATATGGGGAAAGTGGTGAGGGAGGGGAGAGAGGGGGGAGGCTGGGTGGAGGGAGGGTAAATGGTGGGGCCACACCTATGGTGCATCTTAGATGGGTTCAGGCAAAACTTACTAAATGCAGAATACAAATATCTTCATACAATAACTAAGAAAATGACATGATGGCTATGTCAAACAATTTGATGAAAATGTTTCAGATTGTATATGAAACCAGCACATTTTACCCCTTGATTGCACTAATGTACTCAGCTATGTTCAACAATAAAAAAATATATATATAAAATAATAATCTTGTATATGTCTTAAAATCCAGGAAAAGATTTCTGTCACCTGTCCAGCAGCAAGGCAAGCATCAGCTTGACCTTCAGGCTGGTAATGTAAGCAATACTAAGCTCATCCTTGCATTCACATTGTGGTTGCATGTGCTTTGTATTACAGCTTCAATCCTGACAGCAAATAGTGTATGAATGCTGGCTAAGTGATGTCATATGGCTAATAAAATGTTAAACATAAAATAAATGTTTATGCAAAGGTAGTAAAAACGTGTTAAGGAAATTAAAGGAATAATGATAGTTGAAAATTAATTTTTAAAAGGACAAAAGGGAAAATGAGAAAGTAGACAAAATTACTTTTATAAATGTGTTTAAAATTTATGCTATTATCCTAGGTTGCATAGAAATTATAAAAACATGGACTTGATATTGTAAATATTAATTCCTATGCTAATTTGCTTTTAGACAATTCATTTAGAACTAGAGACAAATGTAACAATTCATGAAAGCATTTGCAAACCAGCATAGCAGGAATAAGTGGATAAGAATAAATTATAAATAGAAAACCCAAAAAATGCAACATGTGTGCAAAGATACAAACTTCTTGAGAGGAAATTGATAAACATGCTTTAAAATAGTTAAATGATTATAAACTGACCATATGCTATAATCTACATAAAAGAAGATATTGTATATGTCTTATTCAACATTCCATTTACATTGTATTGATATTTTAAAATTATTTAATGGTATATCAAATTGCCAATATTAAAAAAACTTTGAAATATTCACTCTAATTTTAATCAATTTGTTGTTTTGATTAGTTGTGATTAGTCAAAACCTTTTCAACCAATTCATTTTCTATCAATTAACTATTAAAAGTAAAAAGAACTGTGAGATGCAATTTCTGACTTCATTTCTGTGGGTAATTTGTTTGAGGAGAAAACAAGAGGAAAAATTTTCTTGAGATTTAAATAATATGTCAAGGCAACAGAAAATCTCTTGAAGGCTCTCTATGATTAATTATTGCGTCCATTGTAAATTTCCTTTTCTTATAATGTGTTATATTAGATGGTGTTAATGAACCCACACAAAAAATGAAGAACAAGTGGATTAAAATAATATCATTTTTATACAAACTGAGATAATAATAAATGAAGGAAACTTCCTCTGAGAACCAAAAATGAAGAGGAAAACTGAAAAAGCAGAACCATAGGGTGGAGTTGAAACTCTTTTGCTCAGGGTTGCGAGTGGTGGATTTGTTTGGTCTGTATAACCAAGAAGATTAAATTTTAAGTGCCACATGGGGACAAACCCTTATACACCAGGCCTATACAAAGCCAGAAAGGTATGAATGCATAAATACAAAACCCTGAAAGGTCCATACCACAGTGAAAGAGAGGAACAAAAAGAAAATCTACCAACTGCCAGGGAGACAGCTTTGTTCTTTAGGTGCCCCAATTGAAAAGTTGGAACTTTAATTCTGCCCTCAATTGAATTCTTGATTCAAATATATATTCCTTTTTTTTTTTTTATTAAATCATAACTGTGTACATTAATCCATTTATGGGGTACAATGTGCTGATTTTATATACAATTTGGAGTGCTTATGTCAAACTGGTTAACATAGCCTTCACCTCACTTACTTAATTGTGTGTTAAAACATTTATACTCTTAATAGATTTGACATGTACCCTTGCAATATGCACCATAGGTGAGGTCCCACTGATTACCCTCCCTCAACCTGGCCTCCCTCCTCCCCTTCCCTCACTCTCCCCTCACCTTCCTCTTCCCTCCTTCATTCTGGGTTACGGTTGTGTTTTATCATTTGTATGAAAGTGTGGGTGATTATATATTGGTTTCATAATAGTACTGAGTACATTGGATATTTTATCTTCCATTCTTGAGATACTTTACTAAGAAGAATATGTTCCAGCTCCATCCATGTAAACATAAAAGAGGTAAAGTCTCCATCTTTTTTATGGCTGCTTAATATTCCATGGTATACATATACCACAGTTTGTTAATCCATTCATGGGTCAATGGGCACTTGGGCTTCTTCCATGACTTGACGTTTATGAATTGTGCTGAAATAAACATTCTGGTACAAATATCTTTGTTATAAAATGATTTTTGATTATCTGGATATATACCTAGTAGAGGAATTGCAGGATTGAAGGGCAGGTCTACTTTTAGTTCCCTCAGTGTTCTCTAGACTTCTTTCCAAAAGGAACATATTAGCTTGCATTCCCACCAGCAGTGCAGAAGTGTTACCTTCTCTCCACATCCTGCCAACATCTGAGATATCATCTCTTACTGGAATTAGATGATATCTCAAAGTGGTTTTGATTTGCATGTCTCTGATGATTAAAGATGATGAGCATTTTTTTCATGTGTCTGTAGGCCATGCATCTGTCTTCTTCAGAGAAGTTTCTGTTCAAGTCTCTTGGCCACAATGAAATGGGATCACTTGTTCTTTTCTTATTAATTAGTTTGAGTTCTCTGTGGATTCTAGTTATCAAACCTTTATCAGAAACATAACCTGCAGATATCTTCTCCCATTCTGACGGCTGTCTGCTTGCTTTACTTACTGTGCTCTTGGCTGTGCAGAAGGTTTTTAGTTTGATCAGATCCCAGTAATATACTTTTGGTGTTGCTTCAGTTGCCAGGGAGGTCCTCCTCATAAAATATTCTCCCAGGCCAATTTCTTCAAGTGTTTTCCCTGTACTCTCAAAATATATATTCCTTTTATGGTACAGTAAACCTCAACCCATGAAATGAACATAAAAAGTGGTTCCCATTTAGTGATTTCCTGGTAGAAGCAAATGACAATCTTGTCTGGAAAGTCACACCCTCAAACCAGATCACAAGGTATTTATACAGATAAAGCCCTACTAAAGATGAACTTACCTTTTTGTTTGGCCAGGGCTGGGTTTGAACCCTCCACTTCCTGCATATGGGGCCAATGCCCTACTCCTTTGAGCCACAGGCACCGCCCTGAACTTACCTTTAAAAAAAAAGCATAAGGCAGTCAGTAGGTGGTGCTTTCAGGAAGGAACAAACTGACTTATTAATTCTGGGAACTGTGACCTGCTCTAGTCCCTCAGGAGAAGCACTTGAATGCCCCAGGTGGTAGGTGGAATCCTGGAACTTCAGGTGTGGGGAGAATCTCAGACAGGACCAGCAGCAGCTCCTGGAATGGATCTCAGAGCTGGACATTAGGACAGGGGGCATTCCTTCTTAGCTGCTGGCCTTTCCCCTTGGGCTCAATGCTTCACTCTGCTACTTTCTGGCAGCTGCCTGCTATGGTCATGGCCAGGTGGTCCTGGGTGCCATGAGGGCATGTTCCATGCTCCCAAGATGGGGCCCTTTATGCTGAATGCTGTATACTGATTGGCTAGAGGCCAGATAGACAAAGTTGAGGTGAACACAAGTCTGAAAAATATGTGTTCCCTACTATTGGGGCATAATCTGCAGTGCAGTCTGGAGCCCCATCTGACCAGTGCTATATGTGTCTACTGCTGTGTGGTTTATAGCGACCAGGAGTCTAAGAAGCTGTAGGAGTTCGCGGTCAAGGGTAGGGGCTACTGATTGGGGGTCAGGCCTGGTGGTGGGCCTCCTAGAACCCAGGTCACTCTGCTTTGGCTTATTTCCCTGGTAATGACATCCCCAACTGCTTTGGCCTCAGCATCCTGCCTCAGGCACTCAACCCAGGCTGTTCCCCTGTTCCCACCCCTGAGATAAGGAGCTACCACTTCTGCAAGGTGCTGTCTGAGTTCCAGGCTGTACTGAGCCACGGGAACAGGAATTTGGAAAAGGACTGTCTGATAAACAGGGGGGTAGATGGTGTTGCCTTCCTACAGATCCCCGCAGAGGGGTTCTAGGCTTATGTATCCCTACACTGGGTCCTGAGAATGATGCTGTGGCAGTCGGGCCTCCCAGCTGTGAGCAGAGAAAACCCAGTGGCCAGTGACTCCTGTAAGGCCACTGTGATGTGCCTGGCACAGAGCTAGCACACTCTGAAACTGACTGTTCCCAGCTGGCCCAGGGCCTTGGCACCTGGACCTACTCTTCCAGTTTGTACCCCTCAGAATACCGTATCACTATGGAGAGTGATGTAACCAACCCAGGCAGTGGTGACTCCCGGGTGAGTATAGGGCTTTATCTCCTGGAAGGACAAAATGCAGAAGTCTTGCTATCAGAAGCTGCTGTCTCTGCCGGCCTCAAGATGCAGATTGGCTGCCGCACCAATAACTTGACCAAGGCCAGGAAGCTCTCTCAAGTGCCCATGGTGACACACTAGTGCTGTAAGGGCAGGGCCAAATGGTCAGTCTCCTGCCTCTGGGATGGCCTCCTCTACAAGCAGTCAATTCAGCCCTGTATCTATCACCATCAAGAGGGCTATGCCTGCCCCCTACTACAATCAGGGTGAGACATCCCTGGAAGAGTGGAGAAGTTGTGTCCAGGAGAACCTGGCACCCTGGATAGAGCTGGCAGCACACAACATCATCTTGACGGTACTGATCACAAGCCTCCAGGCCCTGGAAGAGCCCAAGACTGTGCTCCACCTCTGGAATGAGAGGATGCAGGCTGTGGCCAGACTGGAGCCACAGCCCTTACCCTTCTGCTTGCTGGAGAGGATCGTTGCTGATGTGCAGATCTCAGCTGGCTGGATACACTCAGGGCACCCCATCATGTGCCATCTGGAGTCGGTACATGAGCTAATCAGCAAGGCAGGCATGAGGAGCAGAGGGCTGTGGGCCCCATTCATGAGCTGGGCAACAACCAGCAATGCCAGGGGTGGGAGCTCCCCCTACATACCACTGAGGCCACCTGCAACCTGTGGTCAGTCTATGTATATGAGACAGTGCTGGGTATCTCCTGAGCCCGGGCCCACCTTGCTCTGAGCCCTTTGGAAAGAGAGAAGAGAATCAAAGACCACCTGGGGAAAGGAACCCCCTGTGTGACTGGAATGTGTGGACAGCTCTGGAAACATACCTACAGTTCCAGGAGGGCTTCAGGTGGGAACCATTCATCTAGCTCTTTGCTGAGTACCAGACCCTCTCTGGCATCCCCAACAACAACGCCATCAAGATGAATCTATGAAGACATGCTCTGAAAAAGTACAGAAGAATCTGTTCCTTTCTTTGAGGCCTGGGTATGGCCTGTCTAGGAGAAAGTGGCTGAAAGCCTGTCCTCCTTGTCAGAGTGGAAGGAAAACCTCATGACAGCGTACACCTGACCTGAGGAGGAAAGACCACCCAGCTGGGGAGGGGGAGAGCAGGTATGACTGCCAGCTCCTCCACTGTGGTTCTGGCCTGGTGTGCTCACTGCCTGAAGCCTGAATCCTACTTCCCAGCACGTCTTCAGATGGCTGTTCAGGTTATGAGACAAAGTAGAACTGACTTTGTCAGGAATGTGCCTTCCTACTGCTTCCTATAGTTTTTCAGCTGATTCTGCGGCTCTCACCCAGACACTTGCTCCCCATCATAGTCCCCCAGCAGAAAGCTTCTCACCTTGCCATCTGGGGTTCTATTTTTGACCCACAATTCTAATGACCATGGGTTCCCATGATAACCTGATATCAGTCCCTCACCCTTGCTGCCCCTGAACAAGGTTTCTAAGTCCTTTTGCTTTGAGAAGTTTCTATAGCTTGAGAGACAGGCTACTGTGGTGGAGAGGGCCCTGAGCCACCCTTGGTTCTCTGTTTCTGCCTTCTCATCCACGACATGGGGACACACAGCCCTTTATCACAGGGCTGTTGTTTGGCAATGGTGAGGTCTGAGCACTACAGTGTGCACCGACACATGGGGGTGTCCATGAGCCCTCTCTTGGGCCCACAGTGGCCCAATGCAGCATGCAGTCCTGTGTAGATTCCTGAGCATCGGCCCTGGCTTCATGTTGATCCCTGGAGGTCAGCATCCTGTCCTTGTGTGAGAGAGTGTTTAGAGAATATAGGTGTTGTTCCCATACCTGGTACCAGTTAGGAGCTCTTCTGGATCTGCTGACGGGAGTTGGCATTGGTGATTTCATTAGTGTCATTGGGGTCCAACCAATCTTTCTTTTTGCCACAGTGGAGGACATTAGAGGCAAGCCTCTTCTGAAGCCTGAGCATGCTCATGGCTTCGGCCACAGTAGCAAAAGGAAAGCCCTGGAGCTTTTTTATAATTTCTTTCTAACCCATCCCGACACTCTGGGTCAGGTAAAGACCAACTGCAGATTTGGCTCTGGGATCAATGGGGTATATGCAAAGGGGAAAAGATGAATAGAAGACGTTAGAAATGGAAGACAGACAAGTTAGTCTAATATGCTACCATTAATTTTACTCTTGAACACAGAAAAATAGAATATAGGAAAAATTTCTTTATTGTTTTACAGAAACAGTTTTTAGTTTTTAATGAACTTGTAAACAAAAAAGCTCTCATTTCAAAATAAAAACATCCCAGATCACATAGATGTTTATAGGGATTATATTTATCTAAGCAACATACATACATGTTCAGTTGTAAGATGTTAACAAAATTTCTGAGACAAATATGCTTTTTTAAATACCAAGAACATTACAGAGCTAATACAGAGTCTTAAGGATAATCTAGTAGTTGCTAAGTTTTTAAGTCTTTACTTAGAATGCTGTTGCACAGGTAAGCAGGCAGAGTCTTTAATATTCTCAAACACTGGAGTCTTTGGTTGCTGTCATATCAGCTGGCTTGCAAACAAGAAGCCAACCACTTTAAGGATGTTTTCAGTGAACAATTTGCAAACCCCAGGATGGAAAAACCCTAGGAATGTGCAATTATGAGCATTTACAACGATCACAACTGTGGCTGAAGACTCTTCACGCTGTTTTTCTGAAATGAGATCTCAAAACAATATAGTTCAAAATAAAGGTTTTAACAAAAAAAATGACATATGTACAATTTCTCCGCCAATTTGTGTGTGTCAATCATTTAGTTAACTTTTACATTTGAAAAGATGTGATGGAAAACCGGACACCATGTTTCACTATCTCAGTTAACATTTACAATTACAGCAGGTACAATTCAAGATAACAGTATCATCAAGGATGCCCAGAGTTAGTTTATACTGAAATTAAGTTCTTTACACCAAATAAATGATTATCCACAATGACTGGCTAGTGTACATATGACCTACAATTTCTAGATTTGGGGAGAAAAAAATGTTGCTACAATTATCTACTCTGCTTTTCCTGAAGTCATGCTTATAAACCTTTTGCATTACTCTTGGTTTTGTCAGTTTGCTTGGCTATGGGGGTTTGGGCCTGCTGACTCTGCCCACTGGAAGAGGCTGCTGGCTGCACTGGTTTCTGCTTTAAACTGGTCCAGTCAAATACATAGTCATATTGTAAGTTCAGGGTTCTAAAAAGAATGCGGAATAGCTGCCTGAGATACATGTAATCTGGTGTTTCTTCAAAGCGCAGCCCACGACAATAGTTTAAGTACATGGAAAATTCTTCAGGAAACCCCTTACATAAAGTCTCAACAGGAATGGACATCTTCATTTCACTTATCTTTTCATATTGTTGTTTCTTTGTTACAGCTTTTATACCTTGCCATGGCAGGCTGGTTTTATTAAAATACATCAAAACATATCCTAATGATTCCAAATCATCTCGACGACTCTGCTCAATACCAAGATGTGCATTCATACTAGCATATCGAGCAGTGCCCGTGAGATTTTTATCTTCTCTATATGGTATGTGTTGCCCTGTCCTGTTGTCTCTGTACTTTTTGGCTAAACCAAAATCAATAAGGAATAACTGGTTTACTCCTGAGGCAGATGGGTCCTGACATGTACTAACAGTCGTGCTTCTCTTCCTCTTCCCTACTGTAGACTCTAAACACTTATTACACTGATGTCTAACACCCATCAGGAAATTATCTGGTTTAATATCTCGGTGTATAAAATTCTTTGAATGTACGTATTCAATTCTACTGATCATCTGGTCGGCCAACATGAGTACGGTTTTCATGGTGAATCTTCTGGAGCAGTAATTAAAGAGGTCTTCAAGGCTTGGCCCCAGAAGATCCATGACCAGAATATTGTACTCTTTTTCTTGACCATACCACTGTATTTGCGGGATGCCAACCCCACCTTGAAGAACCTTATACAGTTTGCTCTCATACAACAACAATGGACACCTGACTTTTTGAGATTCTAATTTCACTGCTACTTCCTCGCCGCTGGCGATGTTGACTGCCAGATAAATGTCCCCGAAGGAGCCAGATCCGATCTTCCGAAGCACTTTGTATTTCCCTCCGACAATGAATTCGGCTTTGGAACTGCTGCTCTCCATCCTGAGGGACAAACATGGAGTCCATGGTCAACCCCCAACATCCTCTGAGGGGACAATGGAGGCCCCTGGGGTTCATTCCCTTTTCGAACGAATGGACGAGAAGGGTGGCAGGAAACGGAACAGGGAGGCTTTCCCAGCAGTATAGGGCCCAGAACCAGTTAAGGGGAACCTGATTACAACTGCCCAGTCGGTTTTTGGCAGGTAGAAGTTTGTGAGGGTTCTCATGGTTACCAGGCTGGGCCACTCGTTTCTGGGTGGCCACCATTTCCTCACCTTCTCAGCGATGTTGAGGGCTGGAAAAGATGAGCGGTGAACTAGGGCTGTGATACCACTGCCACCATCGACGCCGGCTCCAGCCTGGACAGAGCCTGGTCACTCTGGCGACACCACCATCCTTTTACTCCAGCTCCAGGCAACACAATATGTTTCCAGTTCTCAGGAACCGTTGCTTCACAGCGCACAGCACTCTGGGAAACCAGGAAACACTTATTGGCTCATGGATCTCCTGGAAACCAAGAAAAACATTGGCGCACAGCACTCTGGGAAACCAGGAAACAGATTGGCGCACAGCACTCTGGGAAACCAGGAAACACATTGGCACACAGCACTCTGGGAAACCAGGAAAATTGTCTTGAAATGAAGTTAGAAGGACATGTTAAGATCAAAGGGAGTATCCTTTGTACCAGGGAAAGAAAGATGCTGTCATTCATATTTGGACTTCACATTTTAATAAAAAATTTCACGTATACAGGTAATTAAAAAATCAGAAAAAAATTCAGAAAAACTTCTGATGTAAGCAAATGCTTATTTGCTTTTACATAGTATTGGCTGGGCTATGTCATTATTCCATCCCTGGATTAGTTATCATCATGATGGAAATGGGTTATACTCCTATTGGCTAGGCTGTGTCTCCTGGAGCCAGGGCTGAGATCAGCCCCACATAAATCACTGAGGATTATTCCCCCAAGGAAATTCAGGATGCTGTGACAAAAAAAAGAGGAATGGATTCTGAGGAGACCAGAAGAAAAACTATTTTGTATACTATATTATCTCTCTGATTAAAGTGTAAACTTTTTGAGAACAAGAACTCTGTATTATACTTGTCTAAAGCTCATGAAATGATGACCTCAGTTCCTTATTATAGTGTAGGTGCTCAAAAATATTTATTTGACTTGACATAACTTCCTTTACTTGTGAAATGAGGAAGTTGGACTACTTGAACTCCAGGTTCCACCAGCTTTAATAAAGTTCTAAGAAAGATTCCCTGAAAGCCTATCATATGGGAGCCCCACGTTAATTACTTTTTGTCTAACGCTTCAAATATATAGTGAAACATTTGAATATTTATTTGTAGGTATAGCTCATGATAGACATTTCCAATTTCAGAAAGCTTGAAAGTTTTACAAAGTCATATCAGATGAGTATATTCTCATATGTCTTCTTTAAGTTAATGATCTACAATGGGAATGAACAGTTGTCCTGATTGTGCATAGGCCTTTTCCTAATATTCACATTTTTTCTTGAAATATATTTACTTGTCATTACTTGTAAGCCTCCAAACAAGAAATGAGAGATGTATCTTCATTCATTCCCCTCACACTTAATGTCTACCTCAAAATTCATAGTCATAATTAAATACCATCTCCCATTTGCTTAGCCAGAAAT
This sequence comes from Perodicticus potto, assembly GCA_963574655.1. NCBI lineage: Eukaryota > Metazoa > Chordata > Mammalia > Primates > Lorisidae > Perodicticus > Perodicticus potto. The sequence goes on along the minus strand of CAUYRH010176420.1, from coordinate 18,738 downwards.
TCTATCATTTGCTTTCCCTCTTTTCTCCTCATTCAATTGTGCACCAAGTCCTATTAATTCTATCCACCCCCCCCCCAAATTTAGGACTCTCTCCCACCTGAATTATTTTGTTCCCATCCTCACTGCCATGGTTCATTTCCTATGATTACATATTATGTATTTCTTCTATTGCACTTCCAAGACAAATATTCGGTGGTTAGAGAACAGGCTTGTGCCAGTCCACCTGTTCAAAGCCTGGCTCCAGTTCTTATTTTATGTGACTCTGGGGGAGCTATATAACTTCTCTGAGCTTCAGCTCACTCTTTTGTTAAATGAGGCTAAAATAGTACCTCATAGGCTTACTGAGAACGTTAGATAGGTTAAAATATGTAATGTACTTAGATCAATATCTATCACATAGCCTTAACTATTGTTATTAATTTCATTTACAACATAATGGTTTTGCTGTAAACATTTAAATTGATTATTCCCCCAGTAGACTCGAAACTTATCAAGAGCAAGGGTTATGTTATTATTAGTATTTTCAAAATAGTAGCATTAATATTTTAATCACTAGCTCTATGCACAATTTAGAGGCATTTAAAAGTTAGTCCTTAAGTTTCATGTTAGAATAAGACAGTTCTACACAATGACCACTAGATGGTAGAAAAGCCTTTTGTATAATAAAATCAGTTCCTATCCACAAACTGCTGCAGCTTACAGAACCTCTACCTTTTATGTCTCCTTTATTTGTACAACCTCATTGTCGCCAAGAACAGAATAACATCATCATCATCACCATCATCATCATCAATAACAACAGCTACAACAAAGGCAGCTCATGAAGAGGTCCAGAACTTTGAGTATTGAACAATTCAGAATTAAGGTTTTGGAAAGTATTTCCTATAGAATTTAGAAATAATTAGTCAAAAAAATGTTGAAAATATTTCCGTCTAATCAAAAGCCAGCTTCCACCCACCCATGGTTACATAACAAGAATCTCTGAAGGCTCATCACAGGAAAGATTTTGACACTCCAGTTCTATGCTATATGACTGCTATGTAATGACTAATTGTCCTTGTGAATGCCACACCTCTCATTATTAACACAGAATTGTTGTTTTCTAAGATTGTTTGGGAAAGAGTGATTTATGGGTATTCAATGATTTAATTACTAGGTTTACTTTCTTCTTTGGGCATTTCTATATCTCATCTTCAAATATGTATTTGGTGCCTTTCATTAGCAATGAAGGGATTCATTTCTTTCTCATTTGCTTATTTCCAGGGCTGCTCAGTCTTTTCTTTCTTCTCATGATTCTCCTGTCTGACACTCTCCCATCAGTGGCACCTCCCCTTACATTATGGAAAAAGATTCACTGTGGGGAGGGAGCTGTGCATAGCTAGAAACCCCCTAACTCTAGGTTCTGTGGAGTCCCCAGGAGCTGTTAGCTTTCTCTAATTAGCCTTCTTCAACTGTTATCAGCAGTGAATTGACATTTGCTTTTTCCCTTAGGGTGGGACCTGCTCTCTCTAATGCCCTTAAGCATTCCTGGGCTCTTCCCTTTCTTCCCTTCTTTCCCTTCTCCACCTACTCTTTATTACCTATTCTAATTCACCACCCTCTTTCCCTCTCCCTTTTCCTCTTTTGCTTTTAAAATTCTACTTATTCCCTTCTACAATACAATGCTATCTTAACACTAAATAAAAAGAGAATATCCATATAATATAAATTTGATCTCAAAAGTAAGAGAAGGGGGTTTTCTTGCATACTAAATATAAGCATGTGGTATCTTGGTAGGAGAAAGAACTATTTCCACTTAAAAGCAATGCTCAATCATTGCCCAAAGCTGAATGAGCATCAATTGAATGCGTAGCAGACTGAAGTGCAATGACCTACTTAGAATCATCCCAAATTACTTGGATGAAAAATGATTTTGATTCAGTTCTCTTTTCTTATCATCATTTCTATCCAGGTGGGGAGAAGTTTTACTTGCCCACTCATTACTCAAACCATATCTCCATCTGAGGTTTAGACTTATTTAAACATAGTCCAAAACTTTGCAGCTAGGAGTCAGGTTATCACAGCTAAATTCGATTTTTCAGGATGCCCTCTTTTCTTCTCACGGAGCAGCCAAGTGAGAAAGCTCAGCCAAGGAGCAGAAAGGACGAATTTGTGTTACCCTTCTGTGATCACGGCTGCTCAGTTCACCTTACTCACTAAACGCATGCCGCCCTGATAGGAAAACAAATGAGCTCAAGCCATCCCCAGCACACTGCTAGCCTTCAGAAAGAGCTGAAGGAATTTCAAAGAAGCAAGCATGTTTCTGTATTCCCCTGGGGCAACATGAATTCTGCTAATTATTTCGTTTCCTGAATGCACAAATGCAGCAAGAGATTCTATTCTATACCTGTGTGCTTACTGGGTGGCAGAAAATGTACGCACAGCGTTAGACGTCTGGGTTTACTTTGCGCGAGGGGCCAAGGGAGGATTCTCCTAGCACGTGGGTGAAGCTGCGGCCGTGTGATCTGCCTCCCTAGGCTCATAACTGGCCTCACGACTGCCTTATATAATGCGGTCTGTTTGCTGATGGGCTTCTGCTTGATTGGTTCCAGCATAGGGACTGCAAAACCTGTGCAAGTTCCCCGTGTGTGCTAGACTCAGCCAGCTGATTTGATTTTGTATGTCTTGTGCACCAAGAGATTAAAATGAATATCGGTAAGGAAATAACCGTGGGTGCTTGTGCACTGCGAGGTGAGGAGTGATCTGGATGAATAATGGAGGCAGTTGAGGTGGTCTGAGTTAGAGGTGTGCGTGGGTGGAGGAGAGTGGAAAAGGAGAAGCGGGGAAGGGGATGATGAGGGAAAATTCTCTTGTCACTAGCAGCTAACCACAGATCATTAGAATGCATTCCTTATCAAATGTGAGCAGGAGCCAGAGAATGGAGTATTGCTGAGTGGAATGTCTAATAAAGAAACTGGTTTTCTCTCACTGCTCTTGCAATGTAAATACTTAAGTAAAGAAAGATATGCAGCAGATTGCAGGGATCTTACAAGGAGGCAAAAAAGTAGAAAGATAAGACTTGTCAAAGATGAATTTGTTGCTGAAGGCATAGTTTATTGTACTATATTAAAAAAACACTCCTTTGTTTCTTGTCAAATCGAGTCTAATAATTTTAGAATTATTTTTATTGGCTTGGGAATTATTTTCATCCATTTTCCCAAATTGAGGGGACTACATGCTTCTTTTGACAAGAGTTTCACATGAACACCCCTGTCCCCTTGGAGTGGCTTACTTGCCAGTTTTTTGTAAATATGCTCAATAACAAGGTATTTTGAGAGATCCCTAAGTGACAGTGCTTTGAATTTCTCTTGTGCAAATCTCCATGAGAACTAAAAACAGCTCTCGGTGGGTCCTCCATAACCGCTAACTTACAACTAGAAAGTTGAACGTTAATGAGTTCTCTGTAGATCTCCCCCCCCAATAAAATATTCTTTTTGGTATGGTAATTTTGTTTACTTCTCCCGAGAGCCCGTCGTTACCAAAATTTATCATCAGAGGGCGCACATTCACAGAAGATGTACCAGTTTTTTGCTTTGGATGATTTTGCTTCCCTTCCTATTTGCAGGATGGAAGAAACAGGTTTTATTCAGAGGTATTTTCAGTTCACATTCAAGTTCTAGAACTTTGATTTATTATTAGCCTGTTCCCTTACTTGGGTGGAAGGGAAGAGAGAAAAACAGGTCTGTCTGCAACCATTGTGTTCTACCCCCATTTAGAGCCGGCCCAGAAATTGCAAGGTTTCAAAGATGATCAAAACAAGCCTGATCACATACGGATCTGAGGGTACAGGCTCTGGCCTCTCTAAGATGACAAATCACCTCACGTTACCCAAGAAACCACAAAAGATTCACACCCACCTCTTCCTCCCCTGGGCCTTGTCCTTCTGCAAGTGATTTGCAATCCTAGACAAGTATTATATAACGATGAAACAGAAGCCTGGAGCTTTGGCTTGTTATTTATTTCAGAGAAAAGACATCAAAAAACTGTTATTATATCACTATCCTAAATGCCTGTGCGAAAAACATTTCTGAGAAATGTTAGAAATGTGGAGTAATAGAAATGACTGAAATTTTCATCAGTGCTAAAGATTGTGACCGTCTGCAATTTCCCAAGGGGATGCTTTAAATGAAAAGACACAACCTGGTGGAATGAATGGAAAAAGCTACTGACCTGAAGTCTGGGAAGCCTGGGGTTTAATCCAGGCTGACCACTAACTAGCTAGCTGAGTGTCCTTGAATTAGTTACTTGACTTCTCTGGACCTCGGTTCTGCCGACTGACAATTAGATAATCTTACAATTCTCTCCATTCTACCAAGTTATCTTTCTCTGAAAAACAAATGTAGATGACATTATGAATTTGATTTCTCATGTATAATAAAGCAGTACCCACTAACGAATAAACCATTTTCTGGGATATTGTAATACTGTATTCCATAGAGCTCTGAAGTACTCTGTATTTCATATTTATGAAAATAGGTCATTATTTAGCAATAATTTCTTTAGTGTTTTTATGGCCGTGTGCTCCAGAGCAATTCTCTACAGGGAATGCTTGGCAGGCATTGTGGTATGGTAAAACAAGCAAGCAAACAAACCAAAACCAGCTTAGGTTTGGACCCCAGATCTGCCTTTCATCTGCTATATGACATTGGACACATTACTTAACCATCTGGGCTTTTGATTCTTAAACTGAAAGAATCTTATAGGGTTATAGTAAGAAATAATGAGCTAATTAGATGGCCGGGCACATAGCAAGTCACTGTTACATGAAAACTCTTTAGTACTATTAACATTTATCATTATCACTGAAACACATCCAACCTATGAAATTGTTTAAAGAGTTATTTAACTCCAAAGAGCTATGCAATATTTGGCTCTCTTGGTTATGTGTTTACTAAGCTGGGAACTTCAGAATTGCAAAATCTCAAATTAAGACATTTAAGGAAGATTTTTTCAAAGATATAATCCTTGGGAAATGACCTCATTGATCTCTAAGAGTTAGAATTTAGAGACTATTGGAAGATATAGTCTTTTCAGTAAGGACAGTGAGGAATGTTGTGCAGAGGGGACAGATTGGCTCAGTGTAGTGTGGTGCTGGCAGGTGGAAAGTGCTGGTGTGCAATGATGGCAGGGCGAGAGGGGACTCCATTGTTTCTGGTAGTAGCGGCCCCACGGTCACTCCTGTGTTTCCTTCAAAGTTTGTATTGCCCAGCTGGAGACAGAAGAAAGAGAATTACTAAAATCATGGTGAAGACCAATACCAATGCTAATACCAACACCAGTCATCTGAGTCCAGAGGATGGTGCGTAAAGCAGCTTGATTGAACATACAAAATTTCTCTCTCTTTAGTTCTTAGGGTATATGCTCTTGGTGAGTACTCACCTCTACTTGCTGAAAGGCTACTTTCTGTGAATGTCTGTAACTCTCTGCCTGAGGCTTTTATTCTGACTAGGGGGTGTGCTTAGGGCAAATGATGAGTGCCACAATGAATGCCCCTAAAGCAGCAATGGCTGACATGACAGTGGAGAAGTAGCTCAAACTCCTTGTGTTCTGACTGAGTGGACTCTGAGGCACATTCGACGCCATGTCCCAGAGTTCCTCAGGGATGCACAGCCCTTATTGGCTTCCTTCCCTTCCCTGGGCCGCATCCCTCCTCGACTGCTCTACTCCAATCCTTGTTTCTGAGTCTGTTTCTGTCAGAACTCAGCCTGAGATATTAGGAGTAGGTTTCTATTTCAGAATTTACATGCTGTTTTCCTGGGCACTGCCACTTATCAGCTTTGTGACCTTGGATCAAGTTCTTTAACCTCTCCAAGTTTCTTTTTTCTTAAAACAATTCAAAGTAATTCTTTCTAAATTTCAAAATGTTAAGAGGGTATAAATATTTTTGTTACATGGATACCTTGTGTAAGGTATAAGTCAGGGCTTTTAGGGTAGGAGAGGGTGAGGAATAAAAACACACCGCTCCAAGTTTCTATTTACTTACCTAAAAAATGGGTAGTCATCAGACTGATGTGATGATTGAATGAGATTCTGCATGCGGAGTGCCTGGCACAGTGTCTGCCTCATGGTAAGTTGTAACTTTCAAGCAAATACTGGCAATCACTGACTATGATTGTTATTACTTACCCTTCTAAATGTATATAGAAGAGCTCTTACATTGGCTGTATAAGCTGTCTTCTGGGGCTACAAAGGAAATCAGAAAAGAAAAATGATCATCTGTAGCCTTTTAATTCCCATGGCAGAACATAATTTCCTCAGGAGCATAAGCTTCATTTTAAAAAATGCTATATGAGCAGGAAGAAATGAAGACACAAAAAACAAATGCCAGTGAAAGTGATCTATTCCAGTTGGGCTCTGAACATGATAGGTGCACAAGTGGGAGCTCGAACGGTGAACAAAGCCAGCATCTGAGGCGTTATTTTTAGAAGCTGGAGACATGCTGGGGAAGAAGTAAAAGGGGAAATATGCAGTATTTATGTAACACATTTCTAAGTAGCTCTGAAAGGAAGTTTTATATTTAATGGAATCGTTAACAATTGGGATTGAAAGCCTAAAATAGAAGTAAGAACACTTAGCCAATTTGGGAGCATTTTGTTGGGTCTGCTGTAGAATATTAGGTTTGGAGAAGCTGTGTGTAGGGATAGATAATATACATGGAAATGAACACAGCCCTGTTATTAAATTCAGTTTGATTTTTGTCTTAAGACTCTCACTAGTGATTTTTCTCCTTCCTATTGGTTGAACCGCATCACTCCCTACATGGCACAAGCCGTCCTTGCCCATTAGTTTATCTCTTCTTTGTCTTCCCCTAATCAAACAGGGTTTTCAGCTTCATTGCTTTTGCTTATATTGCATCCCTACTCAGCCATGCCTTTCTGCTTACTCTCCTCCCACAGAAATTCAATTCTTCTTCAAATTTCTTTGACAGCTGGGAGCCTCAGCCACTCTTTACCTTGACTTATGAGGCTAGAAAGAGAAATTAGGTCCATGTCATGTGTCATGAAAGGCTTTAGATACTATCAGCTTCAGCCTATAGAAGTTGAAGCCACTAGAAGTCTTTCAGGAAAATAGTCACATTATCCCCTGTGTGTCTCAGGAAAATATGAATAACTCCAATAGCAGTGTGAACAATGGCTTTGGAGAGGAAGAGACTGGCACTAGGTGGGGAGGCTATTGTTATGGCTCTGGTTCAACATCAGGATATAAACTAGGCGAAGAATAAAGCCAAAGGGGCAGAAGGGATGACTTTGAGAGAACTTGATGACCAATTAAAAGTAGAGAATGGGAGGATGAGAGGATAACAATAGTTATGGGGGACTTGAAGTTTCCAGAAGGGCAGCAACAGAGGGCAGAGAATGGGGTGAAATGGGTAAGAATTTGTTCCGGATGTCTGTTACTTGGCCATTCAGTTGCAGCTAGCCCAGTGTGCAATTGGAGATGTGGCTCCGAATGTCCAGACAAGGACAGAGGAAGTGATGGAGATTTGGTAGTCTTCTCTAAAAACTTGGTAATGAAATTATGGGGAAAGAGCGAGTAAGGAAAGGTCTTTGACAAAAGCTACAGGACAATCCAATATTTCAGAGGCTGGTGAGGGTAAACAGCAAATGAGAATGAGAAGTGCTCTGAGAGGTCAAAAGAAAATTAGTGTGTGAAGCCTCAGATGTTGAGAGAGTGGTTTCAAGAGCCAGGGGCTGGTGAACAGTATGAAAACTGCATCTCTCTCATGTGAGATGAGAACTGAGGAAAGCCTGTTTGCTTTGACAAGTTGGTGATCAACAACAGTTACTAAGTAGAGGTAGGTATAGAACCAGATTGCAGGAACATGAAGAAAGTAGGAGACGGGACAAGTGGGGAGAAGAGGGCCAAAAGATTTCCCAGAGGATTTTGACAGTGAGGGGTCACAGCTGAATCACAGCTAGAAATGATGAACCAGTATCATTTCTCTGTCTAGAACTAAACAGCTTCTTTGTTGACCCCTGCTAAATGCTGATTTTGTTCTATTGTCTAAATCTGTCAGGATCAAGAGAGAGGTTGGTGAGGCAAAGCAGGACCAAGAACCCTCAGGGCAGAGTCCTGCCAGGTACTGTTACAATACATTTTTTAAAAAGTAGAACAAGCGTATCCAAAGGTGTTTCCTACTTACGTGAACCAAATTTTCTTTGTTCCTCATCATAGAGAGAAGGAAAATATAATCATGCCCTGCATGCTCAACTGTGTAAGTAGGGACATAATTTGCAAACATAGTCCATCTAGGTGAGGCCACTGGGAAAGTTTTACCCAAAGACTTCATGGGGAAACTTAAACAGGTATGGTGGAAGTATTAAAATTAATGTAAGCCTTTGCAGTCACTCTATTCCAGGCATAGCGATTTCTTTTTTTATAATGTGAGGACAATTTGATGACTATATTAAAACAGGCAATCTTGGTGTTGGGGTAATGGTGAACTCCTTGACATTATAAGAGCTAATGATGAGAGTAGAAAAGTATGCCCCTTTTTGAATAAATTAAACTGTAGAGAAAATATTGGTTTTCCGATTTAATTTGACCAATGGTCTTGGAGTACTTGTACTCTTGGCACTGGGGGCATAAAGAAGAATGAGATGTGATTGCTTTATTAAAGTGCCTAGATCCCTATCTTGATATCTCGTTCCCAAAAAAGTCAAAAGTTGTTTCTAAAAAATATTCAGTTAAGCCATAGTAAAATCTCATCTTAGAAAAAAAAAATGAATCTATATGATAATCACCAATGGCTACCAAAAGAGAGGCAACCAGACATTACATACCTTCTAATGGAGTTAAAAAACAACCATCTATGACATTATCTTGTCAAAATATCAAACCTCTAGATTTAACTACTAATTTATAGGGGACAGAGGAATCTATAAAACTATAGGGATGAAATTAACAAAATCTAGACTATCAAAACTCTAAGGACAAACAACATGCTTTCTTCAATCACAAAATTGCATTGAAACATGAGAGAGAGAATTAAAAGCTTGAGATTGTAAGAATCTTAAAAGACTTAGCAACTAGTTGCAAAGTATGAACCTGATTTTGATTCTGATTCACACCAATTGGAAAAGACACTGGTTTAGGGGGAATTTAAATACTCATTGCACATTTAATGGTATTAAAGAATAATTGTTATTTTAGTGGGAATGCATATACATATATACATATACATTATATATATATAATGGTTATGTCTTGGAAAAAGAATCATTATTTAGAGTCACCTGCTGAAATAATTAAGAATATCTGGAATTAGTATCAAAATAATCTAAAAGGAGGGGGAAGAAACGCATTTAGCCATGAGTTGGTATCATTTTTTTAACAAAGTGATGGGTACATGGGGGGCCCTTCTTTATATTTTTGGGTTTTTAAAAAATTTTCCTTAATACATAATTTTTAAAAGTTGATTTAAAAAAGGTCTAGCATCATTCATTATGAATAAGTATTAAATTGAGATTCCTCCTCTTAAGTGTGCTAGTTATAGAACTACTACGTGGCAGGTATGAGGTACTTTTGCTCACGTAGGATGAGAAAAATGACAAATTTAGCTATGCTTTCCATGGCTTGAATTGAGACATCACTGGCATCCTTTTATCTGTTTTTCCTTTCATCTTGAAGATGTTACTTCAGATGTTGATGTGAATTTTGGCATCGAATAGGCTGAATGCAGTGTTATTCTCTGGTGAAACAAACTAAGAAACAGGGAGTATGAGGAAAGTATGCTGTGCCTTTATGTTGCCCCAGGCCAGCTTCCTTCTCAGTTTCCTGGGAGACTATCAGATCCTTTAACTACCATGAGAAGGGGCCACTCTAGTCACTTTATCTTGGGCTGAAGATGCTTATAAAATAGAATGAAATAATCACAATCATATAATAGTAATGATCATTTATTTATTCCATATATTAGAATGTGCTAAGGTATTTTATCGGCATTTATTCCTCACAACAACCCTATGAATCAGAAATTTTTACAGGTTTTATTATCCTTTCTATCTTGTGGACGTGAAGAAGGTAAGTGTCCAGTTTAGGGTCATACAGCTAGTGAAAGAGCCAGGTTTTAACCCGGATCTTTCTAATTCTAAAACCTATGCTATGTACTGCAACACCAATTGCCTTTTAGTCTTTGTTTTTGATATCTTGGGAGTTCTGGTGAGGACAACACAATAAATTTAGAGAGCCATTGTTACTCTAATTTTTTCCCTTAAATTATTTGTAATTTCTTCAAATGCTATTTCAATAGGGACCCTGGCTCTTTGAACAGAAGCTCCCCAGCAGCTCTGTGTACACTTAGCCATTTTTGTACACATGGTTAATACTTCGGATACGAATTTTCTAAACGTCTCTTTGCTCAAGAGAAACCTATTAGTTTGTGCTCAAAGTAATGGTGTCTAGCCCTTGGAAATCTGGCTGTATATAACTGGCTATAGAATTACCCAGGTATTGAAGGGCTTCCCTTGTGGAAAATGATCCCCCATTATCTGTATTTGAATTTGTGATGTGTTTTGCACACTGAGATTTATATAATGAAACTAATGTTACCATTGAAGCTATCTAGAGAAGAAAGTTTGGATAATGGGTACAGTTAGATAGAAGATGTAGGTTCTATTGTTTGATAACAGAGTGTGCTAACCATAGTTAGCAACAATGTAGTATATGTTTCAAAGTAGCTAGAAGAGAAGACTTGAAATGTTCCCCACACAGAGATGAAAAAGACTTGAGATGTTGAACACCCTAAATACCCTGATTTGATTATTATATATAGAAGGCATGTAACAAAATACCACATGTGCCCCATAAATATGTAAAATATTATATATCAATGAAAAAATAACAGTAGGAAATGGTAGGGTATAGAATGTGGTTTTGGGATCAGACAGGTCTGGTTAATACATACAACTGAATAAAATGTGTTGCCTCAGGCAAATTATCTAACTTCTATGGCTTTAGTTTTTTCATCTGTCAAATGGAGATAAGAACCCACAGTGTAATTGTTGTGAGAATTAATGGGCGTTGCCTGGCACCTAACACATAGTATGAGCTTAACAAATGGCTGTCCCCATTGATTTTAGTATCACTCTTTACTGTTATGTTTGTTATTTCCCAGGCTTCAGGTCAATGACTTTTAAGACTGAAAACTTTCTGTGCAAAGAACCAGATACTAGGTGTCAGATCTGGTGATGGAGGACAAGGTTGAGGGAAGTGGAAGGAAGTAGGATGAAGACAAATTTAAGAGAAAAGGTAATAGAGAATGTGTGACTCAGTAACATTATGGATTCTGATTTAGCCAGACAGGGAATTCAGAGTAGACCAAGAGAGTATCATGTGTGACCAACCATGTAACAGAGTTTCCTCTCCCTTCCATGACTGCTCTTTGGGAAAGTAGGAATTACTGCCTTCTATATTCAAGTCTTTATAAAGTCTAAGCTGTTTGGGGTTGAATGATAAAGTACTATTTAGAGAAGAATATTAAAACAACCTAAATCAATATTAATTAAGGATGTTTATACAGGTCTCTTGACAGATTAGGTAAAATGAAAGCAAAGAAATATAATATAGATTTAGTAATTATAACTGGGATCATGACTTCATAGCAGTCATTTGATATTATGGTAAACAAATCTTTTAGCCATTGCTGTATAGAGCAATATATTAAGATGTTCCATTGACAAGATGGTGATTATAATATCCATAGGATGAATAAATATAAAAAGCCATGTGCAAAGGGGTATTTTTAATTTAAGATAAAATTCCCAATAAGTTCATCATATATGTAATCAAAAGATACTGTATGTCAATAGCTTAGAATAAATCAAAGATGATGTCAAAAATAATTATAAAAGACACTTATGCATAGCTATATAAACCTGTCCAAGAGGAAAAAAATTATTTCCTGACCTATGAAGTTTGAAGAAAGGAAATATTTTAATACCATATTCTTTTTCTGTGATATTATATATTGGTACAAAACTTAAAAACTAAAATACTATTAAGTAGGCATTTGACTACTTAACCCATGGCTCTAAAAGTTTATATATTTAAATTGGCTCCAATGGAGGGGGGACTTTTCTCTTTGAGAAACTAAGAGGTTGCTTCAGGTTTGCTCACAGAAAGTAAACAGATCTCTTGTTGTATTAAGGGGAAAAGAATAAAGAAACATGTTAGACAGGTTCATCAACAGTCATGGACATGAATGTTCATGACAACACTACTCATCATACACAGATGCCCGTCAATCCTTAAATGAGTAAATGCATTCTGTAATATTTGCACAATGGAATGATGCACAACAAAGAGAATGAGCTACAATTCTGCCTGGTGAGGTGGATAAATCTCTCAAGCATAATGTTGAGTTAAAGAAGCCAGACACAGAAAGAATACACATTGCATGATTCTATTTGTATTAACACAAAGTCCCCAAACAGGCAAAATGAAATCTCTGATGATACCAATCAGGATAAGGGTCACCCTAAAAGGGGACTAGTGACTGGAAAGAGACAAAAGGGGGTACTTCTGGAATGCTGGTACAATGTTCTTTTTCTTGATCTGGGTGTTGGTTACTGGGTGTGTTCTGTATATATATGTATCAGACTTCAGAAATGTTTTTAAAAGGCAACACAGGTAACTTTTTCATGTTCTGTGACCTGGGCATTGAGTATATGGAGTTAGTAATGCCACTGAAGTCTAAACCTTGTATTCTAATTTTGTAAATGGTTTTATCTTTACATGTTTACTTCTTGTTTCTCTAATTAAATTTTAAACTCTTTGATGGCGATGACTATGTCTTATTTTTCTTTTTATTCCCACAGTGGAGGATGCATGTTTGTTAAATATTTGTTCATTAATCAGGAGGAGAAGCAGTTTTGCTTAGCCACTTCACGGAAGGGTATGGTTTTCATGCCCAATTGTAGCAGAATCTTTTAATAATTATGTTCCTTAATTTAAGACAATCTTGGAATAGGCTGGCTATTTTGAGCTCTTAACCTTGTATTTTAGAAAATCTGATGTGTCAAATGCTTTGACTAAATTCTCCTGAGGTAAAGTGCCAGCTTTGGAAAAGATTTTCTGAGAAGCCAACTTTGAGTGCTGGCAGAATGGAGTAGCTGCCAGCCAGCCAGCCAGCCAGGGGCGGGAAAATGTGCTCTGAACCTTGGTTGACTACCCTGTTAACTTACTGTGCTATGGATGAACTCTCCTCGGCTCTCTCTTTTTCTCTCCTGCCCTTCCTTCTTCTTTTCCTTCCTCCTTCCCTCTTTCTCCCCAGGCCAGAGAGAGAGAGAGAGAGAGAGAGAGAAGAAGGAAACAGGAAGCAAGAGTACAGGCAGCTTTGTTTGAGGAGCAAATCCAGGGCCTGAGCCACCGTGGAAATGGTGCTGGCTAAAGACTCTGTTGGTGAAATGAGTCAGCATGTAGCTCAGCCATAGGACAAAGTCTCCACAAGTTAGCTATAAATGGAGAGAAAATTTACATTGAACTGGGATCAAGGACTCATCCTCCCTTAAAGTAAAAACAAGCCATGATGGAAAAATTTAATACCATAAATAACATACATGGAGTTATACTTATAATACCATGGAACCTATAGGTAGAATTTTTAACAATCCCTTCTCCCCCCGCCCCCCTTTTTTTGAGACTATGCTCTGGGAAAAGAAAATGGCTGATTCTTTTTAAAGGTACATGTAAAAGAACTTTTCTAGGCCCTAGTTTACTAAACGTTTATGCTGAGGAAAAATATAAACAAATACGAGCTTTTCTAAAATATAATTCGTCTAACTGATTCCAATTTGAGATGCTATTGTGAAACTCTAGTGTTGTATTTTTTCAGTTGGAAATGCAGAGCTAATTCTGCCTGCTTTTGTAATCAGCTTGTAGGAGCAATAGAAGGAAGAAGACTGTCCCAAGCGATTCTGCAGAATGCTGCGTTGATTTCTAGTTTTATGGACATTGTTAATGGGGTATGGAGCTTCCCTTGCAATTTACTATTCCTTTTCCCTTTCTTGAACATCCCCCCCCCCACACACATACACATGTGTACCACTTGAAGGCAGAATTGTTAGTAAAAATTCAGTTGAAGTTGGACTTCTGTTGCCTGGAGTCTGGGGGAGTTGGTAGAGTGTTAAAATCTGGAACAAACTTCCACAAATCCAGAAAATTCTAGAAGCTATCAGAGAGAGCAGAGACCTGCAAGTGTAGTGAGAGTTAATTTGCTAGTGTGTGCACCTGACACTGCCTTCTCCCTGCCTTCCTATTCTTCCACACCTAGGAAGTGCCTGACAGTTGTTAGGTTAAGGACTCAGTGCTAATTGAAGGTAACTGCTCCTACAGTGAGAAAAAGGGTAAGTTCAGCTGATTTGGAAACACTTATGAACTCACATTGATTCATTCTTTTTAGGTAAAGTAGGAGAGATTTTAATTGATTCTTAAACACCTCTTTCCTAAAACTTCCACAGCTTACCAGACTTTTGCACTAATGTATAGTTTTGGGTTTTATTGTTATCCAGAGTTGTGTTAACTTTGGTCAGTTTGATTTTTCATGATGATTGATTCTTGCCTATGAATTTTTCAGGAGTCTGTTGCACTTCTAGAACCTGGAAACCTGGTCCATATTTCTAGCAAGACCTGGGAAATATTACTCAAATAGGTCTGCCAGCCTTTGTGCATTTCCTTTTTGACCTTTCAGGGATACCTATGATTGTTCTGTTAGTTCTCTTAACATAATACCATATTTCTTGTAAGCTTTTTTTGTTCCTCTTATTTCTCTGTTCTTTCTCTTTGACTGACTTGTTTAATTCAAATCTAGGTCTGAGATTTTCTTCTGCCTTATCTAGCCTGTTCTTAAGGCTTTTCCATTGTGGTTTGCATTTCCTTGAATGAATTTTTCATTTACAGAATATCTGGTTGTTTGTTTTTTTTTTTTTTGTAGAGACAGAGTCTCACTTTATCGCCCTCTATAGAGTGCTGTGGTGTTACACGGCTCACAGCAACCTCCAACTCCTGGGTTTAGGTGATTCTCTTGCCTCAGCCGCCCGAGTAGCTGAGACTACAGGCACCCACCACAATGCCTGCCTATTTTTTTGTTTTGCAGTTCAGCCGAGGCCGGGTTTGAACCTACCACCTTTGGTATATGGGGCCGGTGCCCTACTTGCTGAGCCACAGGTGCTGCCCTTGATTTTTTTTTTAATAATTTGATTTCTTTCCTGCATTGTTTTCATGGTTTCTTTGTTTTGGGTTTCTATTTTCTCTTGTATTTCACTGAACTTCCTTATAATCCATATTCAAAATTTTTGATCAGTCATTTCAATATTCTGGTGTTGGTTGGTTTCCTTTGGTACTGAGTTATTGTTTTCTTTTGGGGTTGTCCTTTCAGTCTGATTTTTCATGTTTCTGGAGTTCTTTCACTGATTCCTACTCATCTGGAGCAGCTGTTGCTTCTTATTTTTGATTTTCTTTTGTTTATATAATGGCACACCCAGTTTAATCTCTAAAAGAGTAGGTGGTGCTTGTGGGGGACACTCAACCACACCCTGTATAATTGAGTCAGTAAAGGTCATGTAAATTAGCCTCCCTGTCAGTAGGTTGCATTTGCCAGAAGGAACAAGCTGTCAGGGTGTTTTTGGGTAGTATGACTGGCTTTAGTTCCTCTGGAGAAGCACTTAATTGCCTCTCGTGGTAAGTGGGCTTGGAACTTCAAGTGAGTCCTTATTCTTTGCCAGAAATGGGTGAGGGAGTGGGGCTGGATAGGTTGGGTTGGGTGAGCTTGCCCTCAGGCTCCACCAAACTCCAGCAAGGTATCTGTTTCATCAGGGGATAAAGGTCTGCTTCCAGCTTCTAGGCAAAGCTACCAGGGAGAGGCTCAAGTGCCCTCACCCAACCGGAAAGTCTGCTTGTGGAGGTGAGGCTGTCTGAGGTTTACATTGCTGTAGAGAGTGTGAGGTATATATTGTTGCAGCCATTCTAGTGAATAAACTGGTAGCTTTTAGCCAAATTAAAAATCTGTATAAATTATAACCCAGCAATTCCATTTCTAGTCATGTCTCCATGAGAAATTCTCACAGAGGTCTGTAAGGTGGCCACATTCAAAGATGCTCATCACAGAATTATTTGTAGTAATGAGAGGAGGGAGAATCCAGATGTGTAGCCCTGGAGACTGAGCAAGTAAAATGTGTAACTCACTGAATACAGTGAAGGGATTATAAGCGCTTAATGACTTGTACATAGCTACATGGATATCTTGCAAACTCAGTGTTGAGTGCAGAAAAATTAGTGGGGTGTGAATTAGCCCGGGCAATGAGACTAAAGGAATAAGGAAAAGAAAAGACTAGAGTTGGGCTTCGCACGGACCAATGAAGACAGCATATTCCACGAACCAAGGAGTATAATTAACTCAATCCTCCCCCACCAATATCCTTAGCTGAATGCCCACTGCCAAGTTCTCTCAGTTCCACTGCCTCTAACTTTGTGGGTCTACTGGGCTTCTTCAGGAAAAATCTCCTTGAAAGGTCACTGCTTTTGCCAGGACTTTGTAAAAGAATTTACTAGGCTGCTCAGCTCTTTTGGGCATCACTGTCGGACTGATCCAACTGAATTTATAGCTACTAGAGACGTTTTTCTTTTCGGATCTATTGCTGACACCCATCACTGACTCCCAACAGACTGTGGAATGATTATTTTGATATTTCTTCTTCAATGGTTTTTGTAAGAAGTAAAGGTAAATGTCTGTGTTCACTGAATTATCTTGAATCAGAAATCTGAAAGATTTATTATTTACTTTTTAATTTTGTGCTTCAACACTTCTAATCTAAATTTCAAACCTAAGGTTGTTGAAATAGCTTTCTTAAATATTTTAAGCTTGGCTTCTGAGAAAATGGCTTTAAACTCAACTCCAACAAGTTTAGACAGATCTACTACTTGTGGGTTTTCAATATGCCCTCACACTTAACATCCTGGGTGTAAATTTGAGAACACTAAGCTATCTTTAAATTGCTTTAGTACTTGAAGTGAAATTAAATTCGTAAATCAATAAAGAAAAGAAAGCAAAAGATGCACAAAACGCTGATTTTTTATCCATTAAATGCTAACATCGACACATCTTATACTTTTTAAATTCTAAGAATTTTCTAAACTTGACTTTTTTTTCCTTTTTTTTTTTTGGCTGGGGCTGGGTTTGAATCTGCCACCTTTGGCATATGAGGCCAGTGCCCTACTGCTTTGAGCCACAGGTGCCACCCTGAACTTGATTATTTTAATCTTATTGCTGCTGTGCTTGTAAATGGACTTTTAGAAAATTAACCTTTGGATTAAAATATAACATTTAAAAAGGTACACAAATCAGAAGCACACAGCTCAATGAGCTTTCAGAGTAAGCAGATCTATGTGCAATCACAAACTAGATCAAGAAATAGAATTTTATCAACACCCTAGAAGGGACCCTCATGCTAACTCCCTGTAACTTACTCTACTTACCAAGGTGACTAATATCCTAGCTTTTAAAATCATAGATTCATTTTGCCAGTTTTTGAACTTTATATAAGTGGAGTAAAAAAATACATTTTCTTTTGTGTCTGGTTTCATCTGTTCAACATTATGCTAGTGAGATTCATCCATGTCACTGTGTATAGATGTACTTCATTAGTTTTCTATTGCTATGTAGAATTCTACTGTATGTGCCACACTTTATCTATCCTTGTAACAATGATGAATATTTAATTTAGGTTATTTCTAGTTTTTTGTTATTAAAGATTGTGCTACTGTAAATATTCTCAAAAATTTTTATTAATATTATTTTAAACCGATAAATCATGATTGTACGTATTTTAGGGTACAATATGATGTTTTGATACATGTATAAAATGTAGGATAATGAAATTAATATGTCCATCATCTCACTTGCTTATTTTTTGTGGTGAGACCTTTGAAATTTATTTTTTTTAGCTACTTTTAAATATATGATACATTATTATTGACTGTAGTCAACCTGGTGTGCAATAGGTCTTAAAACACTTAGTTCCCCTGTCTAAATGAAACTTCTTCCCCTTTGACCAACAACCCCCCATTCCTTCCCTACCTCATTCTCCTCCCTATCTCTGGTAACCACCATTCTATAGTCCTTATGAATTTGACTTTTAAAATATTTTTGATGTGTTTTTTGGTGCACATATGTGCTCACTTCTATTGGTAGGTACCTGAGAGTTAGACTTCTGTGTTATGGAGAGTGCATATGTTTAGCTTTGCTAGATGTCAGTTTCCCAAAGTACTTGTATCAGTTTACATTCCCCTCAGCAGTGTATGACACTTTTAGTTGATCTACATCTTTTCCAATACTTGATATTGTTAGTCATTTAAATTTTAGTCTTTTTTGCTGTTCTCTCATGCTTCCCTAATCATGCCTGAAAGTCCTCCTCCCCTT
Organism: Perodicticus potto; assembly: GCA_963574655.1. Taxonomy (NCBI): domain Eukaryota; kingdom Metazoa; phylum Chordata; class Mammalia; order Primates; family Lorisidae; genus Perodicticus; species Perodicticus potto. The sequence goes on along the minus strand of CAUYRH010176420.1, from coordinate 284 downwards.
TTGAGGAGGGACATACTAACTAAAAGAGGAACTTTTCCCTCCTGGAGATCTAGTCATGATCAAAACTCTTCCCTCTAATTCACCTCCCCTAACCCCAACTTGGGAAGTCCCCTTTCCTGTTATCTTGTCTTCTTCTACAGCTGTTAAAGGTATAGGAGTCGATCCCTGCATACATCATTCACGAGTAAAATCCTGGAACCCTCCATCTTCAACGGAGGCAGACAATGAAGACAGCCAACCACAGACCACCTACACTTGTGAGCCAAAAGAAAGTTTGAAGTTAT
>CAUYRH010176417.1:0-18208 GCA_963574655.1 Perodicticus potto | reverse complement strand
CTTTGTAAAATTTGGTAATAAATCTTTTGTAAATAAAGGTATAGTTAGCTACAATTTCCTATTTTCCTGGTGTATGGAGGCTTTGGGGGGTGACTTTTGGGACCCCCCTGTACTTGAATTGATGAGTTCAACCCTTCTCCTTTATGGCCCCTAAACTGAATTTTTAAAGCAGTCTGCCTCTAAGTTAGCACTGGAAATTCCAATGTGGTGTCCACTGTTCTTTGGATTTTTCCGTACGAAGAGATGATTTTGCTTTTGTTACTTGTGAAATCCATGTGAAATTGCACAAGTTGCTGGGATGCAGTGCACCTGTCTCCCATTTGACTGCCTCAGTATTGGCCCTTTTCTTGGATTGCACCGAGATGCTGAAGACCCTGGAATGAATTGTGTTAACTACCCTGAGGTTGGGATCTAGGGCACAGGATTTTGAGTACTTGATCCAGAAGGCTTCTCCTGAAGGCAGAATTGGTTGACATTTTCAGTTTCATAAGGCCCCTTTTCTTGTTCCTGGCTCTATAGGGAACTTTGGGGGACTCTCACTCCTTCATGGGAATAAAGTCACTGGGGCGATTCAGAGCAGTGTTTTTTATTTTCACCTCTCACTAGTACATTTGCGTAATGGGTATAATTCTGAAAAAGTCTAAATAGAGAAGAAAGGGATGAATGCTGCTGCATTATAATGGCAGCTGGCTCAGGCCTTTAGGAGTTCTTTAATTCCGACTCCTCGGCAAAAGAAACAAAAATTAAACTCAATAAAGCTTACTCATTATTATTATTATTTTTTTTTGAGACAGAGCCTCAAGCTGTCACCCTGGAGAGAGTGCTGTGGCATCACAGCTCACAGTAACCTCCAATTCCTGGGCTCCAGCAAGTCTCCTGCCTCTGCCTCCCAAGTAGCTGGGACTACAGGCACCCGCCACAAGGCCCAGCCATTTTTTGGTTGCAGCCATCATTGTTGTTTGGCGGGCCCAGGCTGGATTTGAACCCACCAGTTCAGGTGTATGTGGCTGGCGCCTTAGCCCATTGAGCCACAGGCACCGAGCCAAAGCTTACTCATTATTAAACTAAGTTCATCGCCATTTTCTTTAGGCTCTCATTTTGGTATCTTTGGGAATATTCAATATGTTAGACATAGAAGCATTTGCTAGTTTGCCCACTGATATACTTAATTTCTTATTTGTGTTAATTTCAATCTCTTTAATGCCATTCCTTTGTGTCCTTCCTCCCTCCCCATAGCTTGCTTTCTGTGTGGGACAGAGCCCATTGTACTCAAACCTTTCTTTCTATAAATAACACTGCTCCTGGATAACTTTTATGGCAATTCCAGTTCCTGAACTCCGCCAGCCATTTCCAGGAAGCAAAAACACCAGCAACAACCCTCCACAGTGTCTATTTTCCCCTTGGCTGATTCATAGCCAGATGTATATCTTCAGCTGACATTTAATAACACCAGAATGTTCTTATGAGTAGGAGGAGTAGGTGACTACTTCTGGGGACATGACTCAGAGGACTGGGGAAACCCTCCTTTTACCAGAATGCTTCCTACCTTCTGTCTGATGCCTAAAATTCTCACAAGAGAATTCCATTCTTCTGGTTAATGCTCGGGTTTTTGTTAAATGCTCTGGGAGGGGGTAATACTCCAAAGCTTCTCAAACTTTTACATGCGTTTGATTCACCTGGAGAATCTTGTGACATTGCAGATCTGGTTTCAGTGGGCCTAGGGCAGGGCCCCCAACCCACAGGTCTGACAAACTGGTGGATGCTGTTGAAGTTGCTGGTGGGTGGAGTGCACTTATGTAGCAAGGCCAGATCAGCAGTTCCCCAATATGGCTGCATTTCAGAAGTTTCTAGGGAGTTTACCAATCCCGAAGTTGAGACTGGTCCCAGATCAATTACATGAGATTCTCTGGGAGTGGGACCCAGACCAAAGTCTTTTTTTTTTTTTTTTTTTTGTAGAGACAGTCTCACTTTATCACCCTCGGTAGAGTGCTGTAACATCACAGCTCACAGCAACCTCCAACTCCTGGGCTTAGGTGATTCTCTTACCTCAGCCTCCCGAGTAGCTGGGACTACAGGCGCCCGCCACAATGCCCGGCTATTTTTCTGTTTTGCAGTTCGACCGAGGCCGGGTTTGAACCTGCCACCTTCGGTATATGGGGCCGGCGCCCTACTCTGATGTGCCACAGGCACCGCCCAAAGTCATTTTTAAAGCTTCCCAGGTGATTCTAATGTGAGGCCACATTTGGGAACAAGTGCTCCAAATCAGTGGCTCTTGACCCGAGCTGCTGATTAGAATCCTCAGGGAGCTTTTTAAAAAATAGCCAATGTCTGGCTCTACCCAAGATCAATTAAATCTGAATCTTAGTGAGGTTCAGGCATTTGGACGTTTTAGAAAATCAGCCTGAATGTTTCTGGCCTGCAGCCAGGATTAAGAAAGGCAGCTCTACTAATCAATCTTTGTAACTTCACATGGATGACATCTCTGGGTGAGGTTTGCTGAGAGGGATGGGAGAAGCAAAAAGTAGAAGGCTCCGGAAACTGGGGGCAGAGATGTGAACGAGGGTCTAAAATGGGGAAAGTGGAGAAGGCTCCCACTTTGCCTACTATAGAGCTTCGCCCCAGGGTGCCCTGGAGGGTGTCCGCATGGGAGGATTTTGGAAGATCTGAGCATTATGCTGCCTCACTGGCTGGATGGCTTGAGTAGGGCAGGGTACAATGTGAGAGCTGAGGCTGCTAACTGCTTTTCATTGTTCTCTGAATTAGATGGCTCAGCAAAGATGACCAACTGTTTCAGTTTACCGGGCAATGTCCTGGTTTTAGCACTGAAAGCCTGGCATCCTGGGGAAGTCGTCAGTCCTAAGCAAACTGGGACAATTGGTTACCCTAACCTTGCCTCTTCTTTACAGCAGTGACGCGGATCTCAGTGTGTGGCCACCACAGAGGAGCAGGTTTGTTCTTCTGGCTGGTCAGGCAGAAGAAAACGGGCTTCATTGAGTTGTTAAGTGTATTTCATTCCTCATTGATGAATGGGGTCAGCTATTGTGAAGATGGTGAGGAATTTGGAGAAACCTGATCTTGAATGCATAGCTTAAGGACAATTTGAATGGTTTCTCTTAATTTTTTTCTTTTTTTCCCTTTAAGACTTGTAGTTCCAAGATACTCCCCCACCCCCACACACTCATGCGTGCACACACACATGTATATTGCTGGTTGGCATAGCACTGACCTACATAGGCACAGAGGCCAAATCGATTCTGAGGAAATAAGAAAAAATCATGGTCTGTGCAGAGCTCTGGTCTGACAGATGGATATAACCTACTCAGAGAGTATTTTCAACGCATGTGGCTTGAATGCAGATTAATGTCAGGCAGAAAGAATATATAAATGTTAAGACACCAAGTCACAGAGTAAAATGCCACATCAGAGGAAGATAGGGTTAATCAGGAAAGACCTTTTTGAAGATGTGAATGTCACGTTATGAAATGAGGATAATGTCATCTTTTCCAACAGACAAAAAAGGCCCCAAACGTAAGAGTTCAAAACCACTCAGCGTGCTTATTAAACGGAGGAGTAAACACTGGATGTTTCAGTGGTCCATGTTCTCATTCACAGACTTAGGATATAATCTCTGGGGTAATCTACCCTCAGCACAATTGAAACCTCTTTTTGTATCTCTTTCAGTTTGCTTTATCAAGCTGCCAGTAGCTGGGTTCTTTGTTTTAGAAGCCATCAGGAGTTCCTTACTTGAATTGGGGCTTCGGGTTAGACTCTCTGGCAGTGGTGTTCACATTTCAACATATGTCAGAATTATCTGGAAGACTTGTTAAAAAAAGGCTGACCCTATCCAAAGATTCTGATTCTGCAGGTCTGGGGGTTAGGCTGAGAATCTCCACTTTTAATAAGTTCTCAGGTGATGCTGGTCCAGACTGCATGTTGAGAAAGAAGGGACTACAGCATTGGCCTTGAGCAGTTTTATAGACACACAGTAATGTAGTTCTTCCTAGAACAAACCCTGCTTTTAGAAAATCATGACCCAAACTGAAGGGAGTCAAAGGGATGAAAATTGGAAGCTGAGGAAACTAAATGTGATTGGGGCAAACTGACAACATCTTTATTTTTGTCTGTGGCTAGAACTATAGCTATCCACTAAAAACGTGGTGTTTCTGGATTTTATATATGTGCAAATAAAGTGAATCCTCACTATTGTGACTTAAAGAGCATCTTACTTTTTGGAGTGGGAAAATCTGGTTTTCTCATGAATGATAACAATCACAAAATTCTATTCTTGACATACGTATCGGAATAAGTCATAAGGTCCATTTTCTTCTACGACAGTCATCTTACTGGATAATCATCAGGATCAATTTCTTAGCAGTTTAACTATACCAATGAGGTAATTCAATCAGCGGCCCAGGATGCATTGCAAGATGCATTTCAGTTTAAACTGTGTATTTTGAATTAATGCAAGATGGATATAGCTCTACATACTTTCTTAGGCTAGCCGAACTACAATGCCCAAAGCAAATAAATGCTCCTAACACATTCAGGAGAAACATTAAGCTTTAGGTAATGTGCTGTGGACGCTGTGACTGATCCACCATCCATTTTCTCTTTTCTTTTTTCTTAGTAGCATCCTGATTTTGTCTGGGTATCTGCACATTATTTATTTTCTAGGTGAGCTTAGGAAACAACTGTTAGGGAGTGTAACTATGAGACAGAAAAGGGAAAAAGCCAATAGAAAGTACATTATTAGGGAGTGGGGGGGAGGGGAAGACATAGGGGCTGGGGGCCACAGTGTATGGCCCACCTACTAGGGGCAGGACACAACAACTACAAACTCTTTACCTAACAAATGCAAACAGTGCAACCTAATTCTTTGTACCCTCAATGAATCAGAAACAATAAACATAAAATAAAAAATAAAAGTACATTGTTAAGTGACTTATCACTGTGGGCTACTTCCCTGCTGGGGAAGTGGGATGATGTTGGGTAGGCTGTTGAGACAATTCTTCATGTTTCTATACATCTTGTGCCAGCTGTTGTCCTGGTCTATGTTTTCAAAGATGTTTGTATAACAGCCTTGGGATATAGAAATAATGTCTTCATTCAGGGGAAGGACGTAGATTTGCTTCCTGACCAGGATGATAAAGATAATATGCTTCTCTGGGACAAAGGTTGGATAGGTTTGACAGTAGCTCTTATAAGATTGAAGGTGTCTAAGCTTGGGGTCCTTCACCTACGACACAGACCCACTCTGCATAATATCTACCTAGAATGCTCCATATCATCCTCATGGGATTTGAATGTCAAGGGGGAAATGATGGGAACAGAAAGCTCAGGCTGCCTGCTAGGGCATGAGTGATAGATTCCTTTGTTTCTGACCCTGGGGTCTCCTATATTCTGTCAGCATGTATGAAACTATGGTAGTCTAACATGTTATCTTGCAAGCAGGGTAAAATCTCTGACCCTTCTCAATTCTTAATAGGTGTCTTAGAATTATACCTTTTGAAGGATAATGAAGCTGGGGTATTTAATAACCCTCGGCCATTGGTTGAAGGCCGGATGTGTCAAATCTTGTTTTTTAAGCAAAGTAGCTAGTATTTATTGAGCATCTACTATGTATTAGGCATCATGTCAGGGACTTAAAATATATTAACACGAATCTTAACCTTAGTAGCATTATTTTAATAATTTTATGTATAAGAAAAATTTAAAGAGAATTTAAAGAACTAACTCAAAATTAAACACCAATATTAATTTCTCCATTTATTGACAAGTGAATGTTCCAGCCCTCAAGCCCTGTTGCGTTTGCTCTGATGCCAGTGGTCTGTTCATTATGCCATAGCTACTGGTTTTATTTTTTAGCATTCTCTACATATGAAGCAATAAAATGTAATTCTCAGTGTGAAATGATTTATCTTAGGTGTTGGATTGGTTTGTGACATTTCATTCTATTTTTGGATAAGAGAAACTGTATGTCCTCATTAAGCTAGTATATATAATTACTATGGAATAACATTTTATTCTTGATTTAATATAAGCATTATTAAGCTGAACACCAAACCAGTTTGTAGTTGATCAATGATTTCCCTTAATTCAAGTTCAAATATTCAACTGTTATACTTTTGAGAATTATTCCAATTAAAGTTACCTTTTTATATTTTAAAAAGTCTAGAAATTAACATAACGTGCATTCAAGTAGAAAATCTCCAAATATATTGACATTTTTATGCTTACCTAAGTGGATCCTGTGTTTTTATTACCATGTAGTCATATCCTATTTATTTAAAGTGGATGATTATGTCCCAAGAGTAGTCTCCATTTATGTTGCTAATGGTTCATAAATAAATCTCTTCTCCACTCCTAAATTCCAAAAGAACCCTCTGAGATTAAATCTTCCATGATTTATCTTAGCCCTTGTGTGAGAGTATTGAGAAATGTTGGCAAAAACAATCTGGTTATTTTTGAGCTAAGTATAGAGATGAAAGTAAAGACTGTCTCCTTTTTGAAAGCTAGCTAGGTGTTGAATACTTTTTTTCTCTAAACATTTCCCCGAGATGTTTAAAAACAATGTGAAAATTCAAATGGAAAAATTCTCTGTATAAATATGCTTAATGCAGAGATTTTGGATTTTTAAATGAAAGTCTTTCTTGATTACAAAGCATTTCTTAGAGTGTTTTTCACCCTATGCTTTCCCTAGACTGACTAAATGTCAGTGCTACATTGAAAAAGAGCATTAAGAATAAAATTCAGGCCTTACAATTAAGCTATGGCAGAAGTTATCTGTTTGATCCCATGCATACTTTTGCAAACTCATATTTTTTTTTATCTAACAAACGATAATATACGCAGACTCTATTACTTTATGATAATCTATTTCTTAAATATAACAGCACATGTTTATGGCAGGTTCCAGATTTCTTTTGATGGCCATATTTACGATAGGCAGGCCTTAAAGTTTGCCTCAAACATTCATTCTCAAAATGTCTGTGTTTGGTTTGTCATTTCTAACTCTTGTTGATGTAGGGGCCTGGAGATGGTAGAGCTGTAGGAATGAATCATGGCTATTATAAAACCTCAGTTTATTTCAAAGTTGTGTAGAGATGCTTATAGAATTTGATTGAAACCTACATCTGCAAGCAAAGGGTAACAATATATGTTGTAAAATGAAGGAATGCAGGACGGTCAGTGCTTCCTCAGGAAGCTGGGAGGTCAGCCTCCAAGAATACTATTTTCCTTAGGTTCTCTAGGTCCTAGAAAAGAAATGAAGTGAGTACTTGGGTGCCTGCAGTCAATTCTTCAGACACTGGGATTATCACCTCCTTCACTGAAGGGAGGGAAGTTAAGGCTGCCTTCCACCTATTGGGCCAGCTGTTCTGGAAAGTGGGAAGTCACGTGAGGGAGGAAAGAGTTGAAGGATAAATGTCTGACTTTGTGGCCCAACATTGGGCTTGGAGAAGGAGAACCATTAACTAAGGATACAAACTGGGGCCACCTAGAGAGCATTCTAGGTGATATCCTGAGACCCTCGGGACCCTTAAATACCTGAGAGAGAGAACTATAGAAGTCCATAAGAGGGGATATTACCTAAGGCCTGGGCCTGCCAATGCTGGCCAGAGCAGCACTGCCTGCAGAGGGGGTGTCTTTCTACTTGAGGCCTAAAGAGCCATGAGTGCAGATAGAAACCGACAGAATAGGTGGTCAGCAACCGAGACTGCCACACCAAGGGAAGAAAGAATGGATTTGAACAGCAGAGCCTGGGCAGGACTCATTTTGTATTCTCTCTTAAATTAGGGGAGCCATGGATATTCTCATCCTTATATGCAACAATCCAGCCCCCCCCCAATTATGAAATTCAACATTTCCATAAGTAAACTTGTCACCTAAATTGACTTTTCCTTCTGTGTTCTGCTCCTTTGGTGGCTGACCCAGCCATCTACCCAATTAGCCTGTCCATCAATCTTCACATCCAATCATACAAACTCATCAGTCTCTCTAGTTTCTATACCCCATGTATGCTACCTCTGTCTTGGTTCAGGCCCTTATCTTTCTCTAAACAGCTATAAGGTTGTTGGATATAAAACATAAATCTAGCTATATCACCATGCTGCTAAAAACAGTGTACCCCTTTGCTGCCTATGGGGTGAAAGCAAGCTTCTTTGCATGGCAGAATGAAGGAAAGAGAGGCAGAGTATAGAGATAGGATGCTGGCAGTGAAGTGGTATGCTGGTAAACCAGTTCTATTAAAAAAAGATCTGATTTTTAACATTTTCAAATTTCCATGGTGTAAATACTACCACCATGGCCAATTCCAAGCTACCCCAGGTTTTTATTTTTATTTTTATTTATTATGGGTATATAATAGTTGTATATGTTTATAGGGCAAGCATGGTGTTTTGATACAGGCATACAATGTGAATTAATCAAATCAGGGTAATTGGGGTATCCATCACCTCAGGCATTTATCATTTCTTTGCTAGGAACATTCCAATTCCACTCTTCAAGCTACCACAGTTTAATAACCAGCTCGTACAACTTCCAAATAACTAACAATCGATGGCTAGCTGGCCCCAGCGAATGCATTGAACCGAATGTGTTAAATTCTTAAAAATTCGATGCCCTTCCTACTTTTCTTATCATTAGCCGATTCTCTCTCAAAGTTTGTGCTCCCAGATGTGCTTGTAATTCCAGGATGATTGCCTCTGACATCTGAAATGTCTGCCTAGAGCAGTGGTTCTCAACCTTCTTAATGCTACGACCCTTTAATACAGTTCCTCATGTTGTGGTGACCCCCAACCATAAAATTATTTTCCTTGCTACTTCATAGCTATAATTTTGCTACTGTTATGAATCATAATGTAAATATCTGATATGCGGGATGGTCTTAGGCGACCCCTGTGAAAGGGTCATTCGACCCCAAAGGGGTCGCGACCCACAGGTTGAGAACTGCTGGCCTATAGCATCTCATTTTTGCCATCTCCTTGGGGGTGAAACTGTTACCTCCTTCATCTTGCTAAATTCTCTTAACCAGGTTTAGATGAACCCTCAAGGAAGCCTTTTCTCCTGTACTCTGTCTGTATTTGGGTAGCCCAGAAGCAGGTGCCGAGATGAGGATTTGTGTGCAAGTGATTTATTAGTAGGTGTTCTCAGGACAAAAGCAGCAGAATGGGGAAGAAGGACTGACAAGGGATGGAAGCCAGTCAAGGATGTGGTATTACCATGGAGAGTAACTTTGGTGCTTTCCCCTAGGGGACTTTGGGAGAGGTGTAGGTTACACATCAGAGTTATCTCGATCAGGAGAAAAAGAGGCTGGTGTATTTATATCCCCACACCTGTCAGTCATAAGAGCTGCCCCTGGGGAAGTAAATTCCCAGGCACTTCGCAGGCTCTTGCAGCCTGAGAGCTGTCCTTCAACCAAGAGACACTCCTGGGATTGAAAGTGACCTGAAGCTGATGCTCACAAAAATGCAAAGGGGTTTCGGGAGGTCTTGGTGGGGCGCAACCAGTGCCTGTCACATCCCCTGCTCTCAAAACCACACATGCATGTGTGCGGGCGCGTGCATGCACACTCTCACACCCATAACCTTCAGGCTGGTTTGCGGTCCCCTGCTCAGTACTTCCATGATGTGCTGGATATATCGCCTTCATAGCAGTTACTCATGCTTTAGAGTACTTTTTTCATGTCTCAATGTGCTGTATTTTGCTGTGAGCACCTTGCGGATCAGAATCATGCGTCTTTGCAGTACAGGCAGTCCCCGGGTTAGAAATGAGATAGGCTTTGTAGGTTTGTTGTTCAGTTGAATTTGTATGTAATTCGGAGCAGGTACACTTACCTCCTCACCTGTGACCGTCTCTGTTCATAAGTGTGAGTCATACATCCGTCGGATGTTTGTAATTCAGGGACTTACTGTAATAGCCTCTGTTGGGAAGTGCAAGTTGTATGTAAGTTGGATGTTTGTAACTCAGGGACTTCCTGTACAGTGCCGGGCCCACTATAGTATGTTCAGTAAATGTGTAGAGATGGAATGCATAAGGGAGAAGACCATGGTGGCAGCACAAATGGAAGTAGCAGGGTTGGCAAAGGAGCATGGGGGGAGCCGAGTCTCGGAAAGGCTGGAGGAGAAGTTGAGGCACATGAATCTTTGAGGATAACCCAGGTCCTAAGCCCTCCTACTCAGCGTGGTCTGCAAAGACAGCATTAACACAACATAATCTTGGTGAAACTGGAAAATAGTTCTCTAGGCCCCCTAGGGATTCACTTTCTGCTATTTTTCCTTTAAGGAAGCATTCTAAATGATCAGGGATGCTTAGAAATTACGAGTAAAATGTTGGCATTATAAAAGAACCTATGCCTGGACTCCATGCCAGAGGTTAGAGGAGGCTTGAATACATTGTTCATAGGGATTTCCCGGAAGTCTGATTAGCATCTAAGTATACTTCAAACTGCAGCTCAGCTGCTTGTAACATGTAATTATGGATATTACTAGCATGTCTAATTTGACAAGTAACGTAGAGGGTGAACATTAGATGGGAACTGTAACATTTGGCAACATATGCGGCAGAGTTCAGGTTTGCACCACCACCAGGATCATCTGTGTGTGCCAAACAAACCTTTTGAAAATGACAGATATTAGCAAAGCAATGAGACAGTGGTATTTCTTTCTCATTTTCCCCTCTCCAAATTAATAGTTCAATGCAATTGATTAAACTACACGATCTACGAGGAAAACTGAATTCTAATCACCAGTGAGTGATGATTCACACTCTGCTCTTGAATGTTGGAACATTTTTTTTTTTCTGTCCAATTCTGTTCTCTTGGAATTTAAAGCATTTGAACCAACTGGGGGTAATCGGTGGGCATTTGAATGGGCATGAAATCAAGGAGAACAAAAGGACATATGATAATTATCTGGTAAAAATTATAAATATCCTAAACAAGAAAAGAGTAAAAAGCATGAAAGAGAAGTCTGAGATTAGGCTTAAGATCAGTAATAGTATCCTTAAATAATTTCGTTAGGACAACAACCTTGCATTTAGCAAAGATCCATCTCTCCCAGTCTGTTAGTGGCTCTATTAATTTCTCAATAAGTTCAGGGTTGAAAATTTGAGGTCGTCCACCTCTTTTTAGCTCATCTGTCTAGTTACAGAGATTATCTTCTATCTTCAGAGTGTCATATACGCAAACCTGGCCTTAGGATAGATGGATATGGTGTCTGTTGATGTGGAGCTGAGGGGTTTCAGGGGGCACCATTGATTTGGATATGGAAGATGGTTCAATATTTAGAAAGCACACAGTCAAATTCAACTTCCTTAAGAGAAGGTGAAAAATCAATTGGTTTCCACCTATAGGCCTGAAGGAATTGGTTGACAGATGTTAAACTAATATCTGAATGTGAGCTGGAGGGGTCAGCAGGAAGAAGGAAAGAAAGGCAGGATGTAGAGACAGGATGTGGAGATAGGGTGCTGGCAGCAAAACATCTATTTCACTGTTTTTATGAGGTCTGATTCTATGCATAGCATCCCTCCTGGAGGATGCTTTTGAGATCCAACAACCTGTCCAGAGATGTTGGGTATCTCATTACTTCCCTCCCATGTTGAATCTATCTGGTCTTTCCCTGGTTCTTTAGCTGGCTCTGGCCACCAAGCACTGGCTACTAAAAATAAAAAACAGTGGCTTTGATCTAGAGCAGCCAACTACCCACTCCAAGATAATGCCCTAGTCCCCCACTTAGTTCCTTATCAAGACCTCACTGCTGGGGCAGTGCCTGTGGCTCAAGGAGTAGGGCGCTGGCTCCATATGCCAGGGGTGGTGGGTTCAAACCCGGCCCTAGCCAAAAACTGCAAAAAAAAAAAAAAAAAACCTCCCTGCTGGGAATGTAAATTAGTAGAGCTGCTATGGAAAACTATATGGAAGTTCCCCCTCAAATTAAAAATATAACTACGATGTGATCCAGAAATTCCATTTCCAAATATATAACCAAAGGAAATGCATTTCGTATGTCAAAGAGAAATCTGTACACCATCCTGTGTTCATTGCACTGTTATTCTCATCGCTATGGGATAAGATATGGAATCAACCTAAGTGTCCATCGACAGATGAATGGATAAAATGTGGTATACATATTTATAATGAAATACTATTCAGCCTTTAAAAAGAAGAAAATCCTGTTATTCTTGACAACATGGATGAAGCTGAAGGACATTATTGTTAAGTGAAATAAGCCAGGCACAGAAAGACAAATTCTGTGTGATCTCACTCCTATGTGGAATCGAACTTGTAGAAGCAGAGAGTAGCATGGTGGTTACCAGGGCTGGGGGTCGGCCAAAGGATACAAAATTCAGTCAGACAGGATGGATGAGTTCAAGAGATCTATTGTACAAGATGGTGAGTATAGTAAGGGACAATATATTATATGCTTAAAAATCGCAAAGAAGGCAGGTTTTAAGTGTTCTCTACACACACAGAGATAAGGTGAGGCAATGCATACGTTAATTAGCTTGATTTAGCCATTCCACACTGTATACTTATTCCAAAACATCATGTTATCATGTTTCTACCCTAAATATATATTATTTTTCTTTATTAATGAAAAATACATTTAAAAATAAAATTTAAAAAGATCCCATTGCTTGGTACCTCTCTGGTCCCAGGCCCCTCGCAATGGGTCGCCCCCCTCCCCCCTCTTGCAGTTTTGTGCCCTTATGTTCCCTCTGGCATTCATATCTTGGCACCCTTTTCTGGTCTCAGTTTTGCTTACTCCTGACCTCAGAAGCTCTTCCTGCTGCCTGTTCCAGCCCCCATCCCTGCGTATTGAAGGAAAGGAGGGAGAAGATGTTCTTCTCTAATTCCCACTGCAAATCTGGGATCTAATTCTGCCAAAAGAACCATGTGGCATTTTAGGGAAAGATTAAAAGCATGAAGGGAAAGGATGTAGTGTTCAGTAGCTGGTCGTGCTCAAATACCCAACTTCATAATCAGAGCTGCTCTCTTGTAGCACCTGCCTTTTGACCTCAGTACAGGAGATATTAAGTTTTATAAACAGTCAGTTTTCTGGCTTGTTTTCAACAGTCACTAAAAACTTCATATTTTCTGGGTTATTTGTAGCCCTGTCGAGCTTTTTACTTCTCAACGGTTCCCTACTAAGAATAGAACCTGACGTAAATGACCTCCTCCAGAGACAGGATCTAGAGCAGCACTTCTCAAACTTGGAAGTGTGCCCCAGTCACCTGCAGGTCTTGTGAAAATGAGATTCTGGTTCACAGGGTCTGGGGCGGGGCCTGAGATTTGGCATTTTCAACAAGCTAGGATCTCAGTGCTTCCTGATATCAGGCTTTTCAGCCATGATTAATGAACAATGATTGGGGTAATAAAGGTTGAGTTTAAGAACCTGTATGTCCCACCAGGTTGTAAATTATGTGCACTTCTTTGTAAAAGGAATCTGGTAAAACTTTAGGCTTTCAGGCAGATAATGGCCCACTGGCCAATTTTCTTGTGCATCTCATCTGATGGGTCTAAAAAAGATGGGAGAATCTTGATCTAGAGCCATTTACGTCTATAGTAATATTTTAGGTTGTGGTTCCTTGCAGAGTTAGTGCTATGCTAGTGGTTTCCTCAGGACAAGTGTTCAGGTGTTATAGATCCGAGACCCCAAGAAACAGAAATAATCATACCAGTCAAAGCTTCCTCCTAAATACTCATTTTTTCAAATCATTAAAAACATTGATGTGTATTTTATTTATTTATTTATTTTATTATTATTATTATTTTTTTGAGACAGAGCCTCAAGCTGTCACCCTGGATAGAACCGTGGCATCACAGTGGCAAATATGTCATTGACCATTTTTCATCTCCTAGTTTTGATCTCCTCCCTTGAGATGCTTTTTTCTAATTTTAGTTATTGATGATTTGTCACAGATGTTTTCAAAGTCACTGCAGAGAATTTCATAAATTCTGCCTTTTTTCAGTAGTAAAATTAGCCTTAGGCATGGTAACTGTCCTGGCAACACTCTACCTGCTGAATCTCTAGGTGAAAGCAATAGAAATACCAGGTGGAGACAGAGTGGAATCCAGAGTTTGGCCACAGACTGGTCATGACATTGTATTATAACGATTTGTCTCTATTCAATGTCCCCTTTTCCTGTCTCTTTCCCTATCCCATTCCTATCTCCCAGATATATTTCTCTTTTTATCTTCTTGACTCATGCAGATTGCACAGCGGTTGAAAACTAACTTAATAAAAGTGTGATGGTGAAGTCAGGGTTTTCCTCCTGAGTCCTTGCTGAAGGTGCCTGAGATTGCCTGAGGCAAAGATGCATTGTGCAGCCCCAAAGTGAAAATTCCTCCCTTTTTTTCTACCTTTACCCATGACTGTTAAGAAGGGGCCTCATATTGGCTTATACATTTGTGTTTTGGTATTTAAATTCACATTTGTCATTTAATGAACTAGTACTTCCTGGCTCAAGCTTGAGTCAGTAGGAATTGATGGATATCAGGAAATTAAAAAAATAAATCTCAAGTTGTGGGTGGCTGAGGGTAAGAGGTCAGAAACATGGGAGTTTAAGGAAGTTTTGCTGACCCAGCTTTCAAAATCCTAGGAGTGATTTACATTTGTTGACCTCCCCCACCTCTCTCCAGTCTGCTTTATCTGTTTCACTTTTCTATGCTTCAAGCAGGAGATTGAGGTGGTAAGAACCCCCCAAATATTTAGCTTATTATTTTCTGTGACTAAAGTCAATGGAAGACACCACGGTTCTGCAATACTCAAGAAAGTTCTAACTAAGCAGACTCTGTTTAACTCAGATTCTTCCTTTCCTGAACTCATCTTTCATCTAATGTACAAAACCCTCCAAAACTTCTGTTAGGCATTTAGTGGACCCAAACATGAGACAGTGGTCAGCAAGGGAGATCTTGCTGAGGAAATCATGAAACTTACTTAGTGCATAAAACCTGGAAGCCTTTAAGGGCATACACATTGTTTTATGTGCCTGGTGGCAGCATGAAAACAATGCAGTACCTGTCCTGTTTCCCGGAATCTTTTTATTGGGTACATAAGTACAGAGTACACGTGCAAGAATGCACAGCAGTCTTTAGTCAGAAGTCAAGGTTAAGTGTAGAGTCTAAATGTCTTAACACAATAGTTAAATAAGTGAAGTGAAGACTATGTTAATCAGTTTGATGTAAGCATTCCAAATTGTATATCAAATCAGCACATTGTACTCCGTAAATGCATTAATGTATACAGTTATGATTTAATAATAATAAAAAAAGAACAGCTCAAGATTCACAGTGAAAAAAGAAAAGAATGAGAGAGGGGAGATTACAGCCCCCAGGAAGGTTGAGTAAAGGGTAAGTGGGGACATAGGGTCATGGAACATCTGAGGTGGCCAGATAACGGCAACCGGAAGAGCGAGGGGGAGAGCAAGTCTCATCTCCTCAGACAGATATCCCAGCTTCTCTGGCCTAAGCTGCCTGCACTGCTGATTTCCCCGTACAGGGACAGTCACGTAGACATTCCTCTAACTGGGCACTTGACCCTGAGTTGGAAGATCCATGAGGAATTGATCCTGCCTGCCTCTCATAACTTCCACAGAGATCATTGTTCTATGTCTAGTCATAATTTAATTCATTTGAATGTGGCAGTCCTGTTACAATCTCAGTACCATTAGGAACAAGTCCCAGGGCAAAAAGAAGTGTTTCCATCTTTGATAAGGTCTTGATACCCAGCCCAGCTATGGGCTCATCTCTTTGTTATAGCCACAAAGATGCTATCTTTCTGTAGCATTATAGTTGCCAATTCTAGATCGCTCTGACCCGTACGTTTCTCTCCAAATTGACTTTATTTATACTAAATAACTTTGATATGTTTCTCTCCTTTAACTAAACTCCTCTTCAGATCTGTACTCAATAGGAATCCATCTTGGACTGTTGGACCAAATGCCATTCCCTGTAGGCAAGCCCGGCCCAGACATCTGTTGTGGGGCCACATAGCTGTATATCTCTGCAACTAATAATTCTGACTACAAAGCTTGTGAGCTTCTTGAGAGAAGGGATTGTATCCTACCTTAATCTGTCCCCTATAGTATTTTGGAACTGTTTTTTTCTGTTTTGGTTATTCCAAATGAAAATGGCTTTATTATTGATTTATGATTACAAAAATCATCCATGATCAGTGAAAAAAATTCAAACAATGCAGATTATTATAGTGAAGTAAGGAAAACATTACTGTAAATTCCACCACTTAGGGATTAATATGATTCACAGCCTTCTGGATCCTTATCTACACATAGACACAATTTTATGCAATTGGAAAGTACTCTTTAGGCTGAATAATATATCGTTATCATTTTAGCAAGAACAGATATCAAAATAGGTATTTATTTATTTCCATTGGATTGAACTGCAAAATAAATAGAAGCCTCTAGCTGTTCATAATTCCTATATTTTCACCTTATTTTTCTCCCACCATCTCCAGTTTCTTTCTTTCCATTTCTCTCCCTCCTCTTTAACCAGGGCCTTCAGAAACCCCCAGGGGCAGCCTTGGCTGCCACAGTTGCCAGGGAGAGGAAGAGAAGGAAGGAAGTGCAGGTGGTCAGGCAGCAGGAGGCACGTTCCATGCTGTCACTTCCAGGAGAATTGGCCTCCTCTACTCCTGCCAGGTGGGAGTTAAAGTGACGTCAATCTTCTATTTTATACTGTCTCCTTATTTTTTCTACTCCCTCAACCCTTTTGACTCCTTCCCAGGCAGCAGAAGGGAAGTATGTGCAGAGAGGTATCTGCATAGTCATCAAGCTCCTTTGGCGATTCTGATTTAGGGGGTGCACAGCTACATTTTGAGCCATGCTGCTCTACTCATTGCAGGCCAGGTGCATCTTATGGCTGAATAGGAATCACCTGGGGAGATGGCTAATAATACAAACGCCTGAACCTCATTCCTGGAGATTTGGGTTCTGTAGAGTTGGGATGTGGCCCAAGATTCTGTGTGTGTGTTTCTGTGTGTAAAAAGATGATTCCTTAGTGATCCTGATGAGCAACTGGCTGACCCCTGCTCTACTTTGTAGCAACTCAAAGTGTGGTTCATGGACCAGTGTCATCATCACCTGGGAGCTTATTAGAAATGCAGGATCCTGTATTTTAATAAGATCCCCAGCTAATTCAGATTGTACATTAAAGCGTGAGAAGCGTTGTTTTTCCCAAGTGCTGTAGAATGGGCAGATCCTTCTTTGTGGGATTTAAGTAAACTATTGTGGCTTACCTGATTCCCACCGGCATATCCGTTGCTGAGAGTTCACAAAATGTACCTACAGTTTATGGCAACATTTTCCTAAAGGAGAAGTGGCAAACAGTATAAATAGCTCTTAGCTAAAGGGAACTCTCCAACATTTTGAACTCTGGCCTACCCTTTGTCGGGGTTTCAAGGCAGCTACCTGGGTCCTCAGTTCTTGCAGTGCTCTTGGTCAAAAAATGACCAGACACCCCAAAGTAAGTCAAGCATGAAACAAAATTTATTGAGGAAGAGAAAGATAAGTTTACAGAGTAAGAAAGTTTACAAAGTAGGATATGTTTGCTATAGACTGTGAATGGGTCTCCCTTGCCACGGCAAGTAGGTAAAGAGGGCTTGAATAATGCTGGGGGTCCTCCTTTATACTGCCTGGGTTGGGCCTACCTCATGATTCAGAGGTCACCTTGGAACCAGAGTCTTACTGCACACACAGACCTCCCATGAGCCTCTCTGATGGTGCATGGGGGGGTGGGGTTGTGGACGTCAATGTAGATTTAAGCTAATGAATGACATGATAATTAGTCTTAAGGCTGTTCTATGTGAACTTCAAGACTCTACTGTACCTGTTCTAGGCTAGAGAGTCTTCTGTATCCTTTTGCAGTTGTCATGCTAAGTTCTGACTGGTGGATTGATGGGGTAGTCCCTCCTCCCCAGGTGTGAGCAATCACTTGGGATGGAATTAAGGTGAGTGGCACCCAGATGGAGGCCTGAGCCCCCCTGCTCTTGTCCTCCTTCCCCAGAAGACTGGATTCCAAATTAACTTCATAACACCTTGACTTATTCATGAGCTCTTTAGGAAAGAAACCAAGATTTACATGAATATTTTAGATTAAAGGTTAAAATTTGGCCAAATAGCAAAGCTCCATTCAAGTGTTTCTAGGTAATATTTGCACCAACTTATGCTCTGTTGAGGTCTAGCCAGTAACAAC
>CAUYRH010176409.1:0-10573 GCA_963574655.1 Perodicticus potto | reverse complement strand
GAAATATTTTCATCAAACTGTTTAACATAGCCTTCATGGAATTTTCTTTCTTATTGTCTGAAGACATTTGTATTCTGCATTTAGTAAGTTTCAACTGTACCCTTCTAAATGCACCATATGTGTGGCCACACCAATTACCCTCCCTCCACCTCAACCTCCCCTGTCCCCTCCCTTCCCTTTGACCCTTTCCCCATATTCTTGTGCTATAGTTGGGTTATAGCCTTCATATGAAACCTATAAATTAGCTTCATAGTAAGGCTGAGTACATTGGATACTTTTTCTTCCATTCTTGAGATACTTTGCTAAGAAGAATATGCTTTGTTCTTTATTTTCTCAGTTAGTTTACTTTGGTGATGGACCATCATGATAGTCATTATGAAAAATTGATCTGAATATATATTGTAGAGGTGGTGTAGTTATAGCAAATTTCCTCAACATTTGAATGTTGATAAAATATTTGATTTCTCCATCCCAAATGAAATTCAGTTTAGTGAGATACAGGATCCTGGGCTGAAAATCATTTTGTTTAAGAATGCTGAAGTCTGATGACCATCCTCTTCTATCTTAAAATGTTTCAGGTGAATGATCTGCAGTCATCCTGACATTTTTCCCTTTGTGGGTAACACTTTTCTTACACCTGGCTGCTTACAGAATTTTCTCCATCATATTAACTTTTCTCTATCATATTAACTATTAAGCAAAGTTAATTACAATGTGTCTAGGAGATGCTTTGTTTGGATTGAGTCATGCTGTGATTTTGAAACTATCTACTATGTGAATTATTGTGTCCCTTATAATGCTTGGGAAATTCTCCACCATAATATCTTGGAGTAGAGCATCCATGCCTTTTTGACTACCCTATTCTGCTTCAGGAATCCCAATAATTTGGATGTTTGATCTTTTGGTATGATCCCATAACTCTCTCTGACAATATTCTGTTTTTACTCTCCTTTTTGTGTCTTTGAATGCTTGAAATAGTTCAAAAGTCTTGTCTTCAATTTCTGAAATTCTTTCTTCTCCTTGTTCAGCTCTATTACTAAGGGTCTCTATTCTGTTTTGAGGCTCCTTAAATGCCTTTTTCAATTCCTTATTCTCTGATATATCTTTCCTCATTATGTCCATATCCTTGTTGACTTTGTCTTTGAAATTATTAATTTCTTGAGACAAGTTTTGAACTATTTTTTGGATTTATATTTCTATATTTTTCTCCTTTCAAATAAGATGGCAAATCATCCTTTTGCCATCCATATTCTGAATTCTATTTGTGACATTTCAGAAATTTCTCTATGTATGATATTTTCTGTTGTGTCTGCTTTTTAATCTCTTGGGCAAGTTGATATACTCTGATATTTCATGTTGCCAGAGTTCTTATGCTGGTCCTTCCCTATGAGTACTTTCAGACTTTTTAAAAATATACAAATTGTACATTTTTAGTTGAAATGATAGGTTGTCCCTGAATAATTTTTGAGAGACAATCTCATTGGGGAACCTTAGGAAACACTGTACTAACCTATTCAGTAATTAAAACTGGCAGGGTAAGACTGGATCAGGAGGCCCCAAGAACTGGAGCTAACCCCCCCTTCTCCAACTAGCTGGGGCATGTGATTGTGGCTTTTCCCCTACAGTCTCACATAGGTCCTTTTCAAGGCTGCAACCAGAGACTTTGAGTGCTAACTTGATGAGATAGCTCAACCTGACTCTTTCTTGATGTCCAGCCTGCCCTCTACCCAATCCTAAGGAATCATGGTATTTCCTGGAAAACTCTTCTGGCCAAAGATACAAACACCTGTGGCCCCAAATCCCAAATGGGATAGCTGGAGAAGAGGAATCCACAGACAGACCCACTGAATCTGCCCCTCACTGCTGCAATGCCACCGCACTCAAAGGCAAACAAGTGGTGAACCTGCAACCCCAGATAGTGGTGACAGGAGAACAAGCGTCAAACTCACTCAGGCAGCATGAGCAACACTGTGGAGAAATTCTTAAACAGGGTTTAACAGATGTGGGGGTTAGATTACTTAAAAGCAAATTGTCAAGGGATCGTTATTAGTTTTCTATTTTTGTAATATTTTAGCTACAACTACTTATGTGTTGCAAAAGTGTACCTGTACCTTTCCATCGAATATCCTAAAAAAAGGCAAGTGGCTAATTATGTTGATAAATGTCTAATTATGCACACCAGGAACCAATTGCAGGAAAAAAATGTAGAACCCCAAACAGGAATTCCTCTTTAACATGTTGAATCTTAGGGTAGCTTTATACTTACCTCATGTTTCTTATATAATAAAGCAGCAATCATGTTCAGATATCAACAAACATTGTTCATTTGCATATATATATATATATATATATGTATACATGTATATATACACATATATACATACATGAGTATTTTGAGTTAGTTATTGTGCTATGTGCTATGGAGATAAGGCTATAAAATAGACTTTGATAGACTTTGTTTCTGCCCTCACGAAACATTCTTTCACATTTTGAGGTGTCTGGTCATTCTTTACCAAAGAGTAAGTACCCCAAGAACTGATAATGGAGACAATTGACTGAAACACCCACATTTTAGGATGCTGACAACTGCTTTGTAACACTACAAATTTATGTCTAACATGAGATTACAAAGTTGAAGAGAATTTTGGAGGAGAGAGAGGGAGATGGACTGATCTCTTTATTTAATATTTATTTTATAGAAATATTTTCTACCTTCATTTAATGCTTCAGAATTTAGGGTTTTATAAAATTATAGGGACAGTATGAAAGACATTGCTTATTTATTTCCGTGCTTTTGATATTGAATGAAGCTTATTTGCAATGTTGCTTACAAGGTTTGAAAAAATTCAAAGTTTAAAATCCAGCACAGAACAGAAAAAGCAACCATTTGAAAGACCATGGACTTCTTCAGACTTTAAAAGTTAGAAATAAATGTTACTTTGTTGCTTTTTCCTTTACTGATTTAATCTAGTATCTAGATCAATGTGACAACCAACCTAAAATTTCAAGCAGATTTTCTAAAGCTTCAGATTTATTAGAGGGTAAATTATCATGTAACTCTGGATCATTCATGTAATTCTATCCATAACCCTCAGCATACAATGAGATTATATTTCAATACACTAATGGCACTAGGAGTCTTAAAACACAATTGAATACTTTGAATACTTTTAACCATTCTCACTAATTATTTGCTCTTCTTTTAGAAAGTAAATAGAACAGAAGAAATAAATGTTTTTAAAGACCTTAAAGTTTGGACAAGTATTTATTGAGCTGTTGCTGTTTACAAATCATTGTTGTGGAAAAGAGGAAATGTACTGAAAGTACATATTCTCATTAAACTTAGTATGATGCTGCCATTCATAACTTTAGCCTGGATTATTTCATTCATATGGTGAGGCATTTTTATTCTCGTGTCAGAGTTTGATTATTGAGGGCTAGAGTGAAAGGGTAGTTGAAGCATTTTTGAGAAAGGAAGGCCTAGAAAAGGATTTGGGTTAGCCAGAGGGTGAATGTCAGACTGGTATATGATGGGAGAATATGTTCTAGAATGGGAAATTGGAGAAAGTGAAAGAAAGATGCTTAATACAGATTGTTGGATACTATTTTAGCAAGCCTTCTGTGTCTCCTAAACAATCAAGTGTGAGAATAGATCTTTTCTATTCCCCCCCCAATTGGTCTGTGAGGGCAGAAATTTCCATTCTATCTCCATGGCCTGTCCCAGTATCTGGCTCATAGTAGACATTCAAGAAAAAATTGTTCACTGAACAAATTATGTTCACTTTTCAAGTATGGATAACTTCTGTTTTTTAACTGATTTCTACTTACATACATCATGAGGGCCAGAGTATTAAACTTTCCCCCATTAGGCAAATTCAACCTATTCAGGCAATATGTAGTTTTGATTTTCTCTTTTGCATAAATGTCTTGAGAAGAAGCATTCATTATTCAGTTCACTTTAGTCTTTGCTACTGTTTATTCTCTAATGTCCATTCTGTGCCATTCCCTTAAATTACCTGCTCTGGCCTGAAGGCATTTGAGTTTTTGAACTTGTTGGGTACTCTTTTGCCCATTTCTCAACTCTTTCCTCTATAATTAGTCTTATCTGTCTTGCCTTCTTTTCTCTTACTTCCCCTCACCCAATATCCTTTTCTCATTTGTTCCACAAACATTGCTTGATCAGTTACTATGTACTAGATCCTGTGTTATGCAATACTATAATGAATAAAAGGCACATTTTCTGCTCTGGGAGAACTCATAGTACTGTTGGAAAGACAAGCAAGTGAATAACCTATTTTGATACAGCATGATTATAATTACTAAAATAGTATTTTATAGAAATATATAGCTACTTATTCTCTTTATCTTTTTATTTTCCCCTTTAGTCATCCTTTCTCTTTCTCCTATAATCTTTCTTCTTTCTTTGAGACTAAAACTTATTTGAGTGCAGAACTGAAATATGAATGTGGATCAAATGTTCTATTCATCCAAAATGGAAGAAACTGGACCATCTACCCATTTGCAAGGTCTTGCAAAAGAATGACATAAAAAAAATATGGAATATAGACTATAAGATAGGTTTAAATAATTACCCTGTCAATGAAAAATTAATTCAATGGCTTAAACTCTCTGAACATCAGGTTTTTTTAATTTGTAATATGAGGGAAATAGAACTTGTCCTATATTTGATTTTTTAATTTCAAGGTATTATGGGGGTAATTTTTTTTTGTTTGTTTGTTTGTTTACTTGAATCACTTTTGTGATGTTTCAGTCAGGATAATAAGTGTGTCTGTCACCCAGATAATCCTGTTCACTGTACTGGTTAGGTAGATTTTCATCCATCCCCTCCTCATTTTTCCTCTGCTTGATTTCTATTGAGTTTGATTTCCCTCTATACACATGTGCTCTTATAGGTTAGTTAAAATTTAGAAGCGAGTAGAAGTTAGTACAACCTCTGTGGGAAATAGTATGGCGATTTCTCAAGGAACTAAAAGTAGATCTACCATTCTATCCAGTAATCCACTGTTGAATTTCAGATGCGGGTCAATATGAAAGTTTTGAGATACATGCAAATCAAGGAATATAAAATCCATGTAGATGGAAATGAATGAAGTCCTCCCAACAACACCAATAAGCTGAGTAAGTTGCAACCTGCATGGGAGAATAAGAAAGGACACTTTTGACTATGGTTATTAGAAGTGAAATAATGGACCATAACTTAGTCTGTCTTAAAACTTTCACAGTGACCTATATATTTACCGAAAGGACGAAAAAGACTTTTCATCAATAAGACACTTGCACTCAAATGTTTCTTGCAGCACAGTACATAAGTGCAAAGATGTGTGATATCTGAGTGGTTAAAGTATTCAATATGTTATATAAAGTATGTTGACTAGTGCTAACACTTAGTATGTAAACATTACTAGTAGCTTTTGTTATTTATTCATCCAAGGTACTCACTAACTATATGTCTAGTATATCTGTAGGTTCTGGAGAAACAATGCACATCCCCTAATGTCAGAGATTAGAAGTCTGGTAGTGACTTTAATCTAAGACAAATAATTGAAGCTATTATTTTAGCATTTGATTATAAGGTGAAAATAATTCTGTAATGAAAGTAGATTATATTAACTTAATTGTTATTATCAGGATCAAAATTATTTACTGAATTTTGTAATGTTTGTATTTTCCAAATTAATAACTTGAAATAGAATATTTAAGTTATTTATTTATTTATTTATTTATTTTTGTAGAGACAGAGTCTCACTTTATCGCCCTCGGGGGAATGCCTTGGAGTCACACAGCTCACAGCAACCTCCAACTCCTGGGCTTAGGCGATTCTTTTGCCTCAGCCTCCTGAGTAGCTGGGATTACAGGTACCTGCCACAACACCCGGCTATTTTTCTGTTTTGCAGTTTGGCGGAGGCTGGGTTTGAACTCCCCACCTTCCATATATGGGGCCGGCACCCTACTCGATGAGCCACAGGCGCCACCCTAAGTTTGTTAATTTGATGTATAATACAAATAGACCTTGGGAAACTGCCACCTTTTAGATTTTGATTATCATCATGGGGCCCTGGTACTTTCTAATTTTTAATTCATTACTTCGTTTCTACACATGTACAAACACACATACATACAATATACCCACATAAGAAAAACAGCAACATTCAGAGAAAAAAAAAAAAAACTACAAGAACAAAGACTCAAATAAAACTGAGCTGGATAGTGAAGGTTACTTTTGCTGTAAGGAGTCAGTGTAGTACAATGGTGAATAGAAAAGAGCATAGAACTAGATATTTAACTTTGAAGCTTGCTTTAGCATTTATTAACTAAATATAAAACCTGAGCCAATTTATATAAACTTTCTGACATATTTATCCTTATCTACAGAATGAGAATAGAAATAATAATAGCAAGATCTTAAGTTTATTATGAAGATTCAATGGGTTTATATATGATATGTATATGTTACATATATTAAGTATATACATTATATATATATACACACACAAACAGTATTTCATATGCTGGTATATTATATGTACTATATAAGTGGTAGTACTATTGTTGGTTATATCAGAAATATAAGGTTCTTTAAAGGCCTAATTCTCTGATAAAAATATGACATTAAAATGGAGAAAATAAGAATTTTCTTTTTTTTTTTTTTTGTAATTACCCCTATTTGGAAAGCAGGTGAGCTTGTGCAACAGGTGAAAAATCATATGGGTGTTTCTTATTTTAATGGGAACAAATATTAAGAGGATATTTGTTTCAATAATGGTAAATAGATCCAATGATGGGATAGATTTTTCACTGGAGATGACTTGAAAGAAGAACACTTTACCTTCTTCTAAGGTAATCAGGCCTTAGTAGGGTGCTATAGGGCTTAGACAGCCAAGAGTACCTGTGCAATAAGCCCGGTGATAAGTAGCCAAGATAAATTTTACCCTCTTCAGAGTGTTTCTCGGAGGAATATAAAGGCTTCTAGTATGATTTATTTATTTATTCATTGCCAGTATACCAAGTATTTTTCTATTAGTATGAAATGTCTGGTGTTAGAAGAACTCTAGAAAACCACTATGTGTTAAAATTATATCATTGTGATACTCATCAATTTGTTTTTGATTTTCATTCCAATTTCAGTGGCTGCCGTCTCCAAAACTCTTAGAAACAGAAAAGAATAAATCATAAAATCTAAAATCAATTCATAACATTATATTGCAAATATCATTATGCATTAACTACTAGGTATTAAATTGTGTTACATTCTTAGTACTCAAGTTTTTCCTCAATTCAAAGATGATAGCAAAAATGATTCTCATTAATTTTAAATGTAGGTATTGTCAAATTGCTA
This sequence comes from Perodicticus potto, assembly GCA_963574655.1. Lineage (NCBI taxonomy): Eukaryota > Metazoa > Chordata > Mammalia > Primates > Lorisidae > Perodicticus > Perodicticus potto. The sequence continues at coordinate 3,216 of CAUYRH010176409.1, read as the reverse complement.
ACATGTTTTTATTAGCTGTACATTATAGAAATCACTGTTCCCTAAAATATCCTTTCATTTCTCTCTGGAAGAAGAAACTCCACTTGCAATAGGAATATTTGATTGCTGGTTTTTTCCCCTAAGATTTATATTAATGCTGGAAAATATTACTAAATTCATTTATAAAATAAAAAAGAAATATTAATATATTTTAATTAAGACCAATGCCACTGCAACCGACATCTAGCAGTCTTTGCTATTTATAATGAGATGGTTTAGCTTTTCTTTTAGGAGGAATTCCAAATATGGGTAATTTGGATTAGTATATTATATACAACATTATTTTGCTCTACTCATAATAAGTCTTATGATCTGACCAAGTGATCAGACAAAGGCAACATGTATATATATGCTATGAAGCTCTAAGTGGTTCAAGTTATTATCCAGACAAATAACACTATGTTTTAATTATTAAACATAGCTATAGTAGTACATAAAACTTCATTATGGTTATGCATTTATGGAAGTTCAGAAGTTCCTTAACCTTTTCAAAGTACAAAAGGTAGGTTGTCACTATAAACACAATTTCTTACAATTCCTTAATAATTCTTGTCTTCACCATATGAGTGGTTTAGGATCACACTATTTTTCATTTTCCTTGAAATTATTGTCATAGAAAAAATTAGTCATTTTTGTTCTGCTTCTAGTTAAGAAGAAAAAAAAATTGTATTCTCATTACAAAATTTGCCTTAACAGAATTGTTTTTACCAGCTTCTTCCTTGTTGCAATGTTTACAACGAGAATGAGATACAATAGTCTTAAAGCTCAGCACAGTCTATGAAGGACAATACACATTTAATAGACTCATAAACATAGACTTTAACCTTTTCAATATTCTGCAGTTTGACTGGCTGCCCATATTTATCTCTAGGGTTACTGATATTGTAAACAGGAGAATAAGGAATGGATAGTGAATCACTACACAAGCCTTGAAAAGGTCAACGTTGTGGAGTAGCTGACCTATAATATTTAAGGTTTCATAATTTCAAAGAAATCTGCTTGTATTTAAGTTAGAAATAAGTATAGAGATAAGCTAATATGAACATCAATTTTTAGCGATAATGAACAAAAAAAAAAAGCTGTTTAACCTTTTATTTTTTCCTGGGAATTTGTACATTGCTATAATGGAGTTACATCTGAATCCCTAATCTTGATGGGAATAAGCCATTTTAGTGGTTTGAAAATAGTTATTTTGCTTTCCTATTCTTTAGTTTGAGAACTCCATGGACATCCCTGTAGGCCATTAATTTTTAGCCTTATGTGACAACACACTATTATATATCAGTGTGTTGTGAGGTGTGTTTAGAAGACTATAAATAGCTGTAGTGCCGGGTGGCACCTGTGATTCAAAGGAGTAGGGCGCCGGCCCCATATGCTGGAGGTGGTGGGTTCAAACCCAGCCACGGCCAACAAGAATTATACAGAAAATAAAATGTCATAAAAAATAGCTGTAGTGACAAGGTGTTTGAACTATTTGCCTTGTTAAAAAAGAATCAAGACAACAGATTCTAGGTTGTCTTGATGGTATCGCTCTCAAAGTGTACATTATAGTTAATGTCCAGGGAATTACACATAATGCTGGAAAGAACATCTAGTGCATTGCTCATATTAACCATCATGTGCATTCTAGTGGGGGGGAAATGTTGTGAAGCAGTATAATCATCAATGCTGAAAAAACGAAAAAATCCTCTTCTCTGATCCTTTTTTTGTTTTTTTTTTATGTTCTTTCTTTTTTTATTGTTTGAGGTTCAGGTTCATTGAGGTACAAAGAATTAGATTACACTGATCGTATTTGTTAGTAAAGTTCCTCTTATAATTGTGTCTGGCCCCCAAGAGGTGCACCATATACCATAACTTCACATCCCCCTCCCTCCTGTCCTCCCTCCACTCCCACATTTCCCTGCCCCCCATTTAAATTGATTTGAGTTTTTCTCTCATGAGGGTATTTATTAGATCATCTACTGGTTTCATATTAGAATTGAGTACATTGCATTCTTGCTTCTACATTCTTATGATACTTTACTAAGAATAATGTTTTCCTTACATCTTTTGTATTAACCTGGATTGATTTGGAACACATTCTTCTCTGCTCCCTTTAAATAAACTTCAAATCGGCTTGGCGCCTGTGGCTCAACGGGCTAAGGCGCCAGCCACGTACACCTGACCTGGCGGGTTCGAATTCAGCCCCCCGGCCAGCCAAATAACAATGACGGCTGCAACCAAAAAATGGCCGGGCGTTGTGGCGGGCGCCTGTAGTCTCAGCTACTTGGGAGGCGGAGGCAGGAACCTCGCTTCAGCCCAGGAATTGGGGTTTGCTGTGAGCTGGGATGCCATGGCACTCTATCCAGGGTGGCAGGTTGAGGCTCTGTCTCAAAAAATAAATAAATAAATAAATAAATAAATAAATAAATTTCAAATCAATAATATCACAATGTCTTTCATAATATAGAGCATAGAAAAGGAGGAAAACGAGCAGAGCAGTAATAGCTAACAACAAGTGTGCACATACTATGTTTCAAGAATCAAAATAACCACCTTTTGTGGATCATATATAAATATTTATAGTAACCCTATTAGAGAGGGGGAATTATTATTTCCATTTTACAGGCAGGAAAACTGAGACACAGAAGTTGAAGGACTTGACAACATCCCAGTAGCCAATTAAGCTACAGACCTGGAATTTAAACCTAAGTCAAAATCCAAAGTATGAAAAATAAATCCCCCAAATCTACATTGAGTTCAAAATTCTGGTATGTGGTAGGTACTTAATAAATTTTTGTTAAATATATATATATATATATATATACATATAATATATATTATGTATATATTATATATATATATATAATTGTTAAAACCAAATGTCCTCCAGGGATTTCATAACTACTTTTTGAGAGTTATTTTTCGGTTATTCAATTAATTGGGCTGCAATTCCCTAGATTTGAGTTAGAATTGATATTGTAAACAGTCATCTCAAGTAGAAGCAGAGAAAAAAAACCAATCAGAATGCATTCCAGATGGATAATCAGGGTTTCATGTGTCTGAGTATGAGAGAATTATATGTACCACAGATGGGAGCTTACCGTAAATTTAAGAAGAACTCAGACGAAGATTTTTTTTTTTTTCAGACACTGTTACCCACAGGAAATCCTCCACAACAAAAAAAGGAACAAAAAC
>CAUYRH010176405.1:0-13378 GCA_963574655.1 Perodicticus potto | reverse complement strand
CGGGTGTTGTGGCGGGCGCCTATAGTCCCAGCTACTTGGGAGGCGGAGGCAGGAGACTCGCTTGAGTCCAGGAATTGGAGGTTGCTGTGAGCTGTGATGCCACAGCACTCTATCCAGGGTGACAGCTTGAGGCCCTGTCTCTAAAAAAAAAAAAATCTTATTTCAGAGAAGTATCTTTCTCCTCTGATGAAATGATCTTCTTCTTTGGCAGCCCTGGCTCCCCACCCTGCTTGCCGGCCTTCTTCCAAGTCACCTGACACTTATGCCCACTAGATATAGTAAACTGCCAGATGCTGTGAAAGGGAAAGAAAAGTGGTGTCAGATGAGTGTAAAAATACAGACACTTTCTAAATCTTTATGATCCCATGTCCATATCCAAGCTCCACCCTACCACTTTTTTTTCAGCCTAGGGAGTCAGTACAGGACAACGTGAAGGGTGAGAGGGGAGGCTGGGTGGATAGAGAGGCACTGCCAGAGCCAGGGTTGGCAGAGGCCTGTCTACTAGCCCAGCCCCTGGGATCCCAGCCAGCCCTGCAAGAAAGACAAAGTGCGGGTGGGGATGGCGCTAGTTAGTAGGCTTTGGAGCTAGGGGGCGAGTTGAAGGATAGTAGAGAGGGTGTGATAAAGCTATGGGAGCCAAAGGAAGCTCAGGAACAGGAACAAGTGGCCAACTGCAGGGGAAGGGACCAGTGAGCTAGGCCAGCATCTGACATCTCCTCAAGGCCTGAGACCATTCCTTAGGTCTGTGATGCCTTCAAAGAATTTGTTGTTTTTCCACATGCAGAAAAGGTAAAAGAAGAGGAAGTAGGTTCCTTTGTTTTTATTTTAAGAGATGAGGTCTTGCTCTACTACCCATGCACGCTGAAAGAACACAGTGGTGTCAGCACAGATCACTGCAACCTCAAACTCCTGGGTTCAAGCAACTCTCTTGTCTCAGCCTCAGGAGTGCCATCTCCCCTGGCTGGTTTTCTGTTTTCTGGAGAGACAGAGTCTTGCTATGTTCCTCAGGATAGTGTTGAACTCCTGACCTCAAGCAATCCTCCCACCCTGGCCTCCCAAAGTGCTCAAATTATAGGTGTGAACTACCACTCCCAGCCAAGGAAGTAGCTTTCAAGAGCAACAAGATATCGTGCTTACACATCAGACACACTAACTGAGGCTCAGAAGCCTGTCCTCAAATCCCTTCTGCACAGTCAGGACACAGTGACAGCCACTGCCAGTCCAGAGCCTGGTGAGCAGGTGTGGCCACACTGCCCACGCCCAGGGCCACTTCTGGCCCAGATGGAATGGTCTGTGCCACCTGCTTCAGTTATCAAGACCAGGGTGAGGAGACCTGAGGGGAGGACCAGGCTTGGAAGGCAATTCATCACTCTGCTTTCTTGTGGGGCAAACACACTTGCTACAATCTTTCATATGCAGTCCCCACTGCATGACCTGAATGCCACCTACCCTCAAAAGGACCCTTGGGAACAGCCAGCAAACTACAAAATACTAACAGGCTGTGAGGAGCCCTAAGAGCAACAGGAAGGTGCTTGGGGTGAGGATGAGACCATCAAAACATCAAAATGAACAACTGCAAAAGAACGAGACACAGCAGAGAACACAGCCCTGAGCTTGAAATTTCACTCAAAGGAAAAGAACCCCGGCGTGCCCCTGGGGCGCTGCCTCCACTCCATAGACGAGAAAGAGCATTCCAGGGTCCTTCACAAGCACTGTTTCAAGCAAAAAATAGTCCTGGGTGAAGCAAAAGAGCCTCCTTGAGAGAAAAATTCCATGTAACAAATATAGGAGAAGAGACAGAATTAAGGACAATTAACCATTTTTCAATTCCTAATTAATTGACAGAATAGTGAGATGTTAACAAGGAGCTTTACAAGAGGAGAGTCAGGCTGCCACTCTCCAAACCCCCAACAATGTCCAGAAATGCAAATATAAGGTACCACCTCCGTGTTTTCTTCTAACAAGACCATGGTTCGCAAGCAAGGGGCAGGCCGCGTAAGGCCAACAACAGCGTGGGAGGCGTCAAGACCATGTGGGGGGTCCACAGGGCTGTTAGTGTGCTGAAGGGAGAGAGGACCTCACTCAGATCTTGATTCCAATAATAAGCTATTAGGGAAGAGTGCCGAGATGTGAGGGCGGCCTTCCCACTGGCAGATCATGAGGCTGTGTTATTGTTGGGTAGGGCCCTGGCACACATGCGCTGCGGCACGCAGGGGGGCAGAAGCACCTCAGGAGAGACACAGACACAGAAGAGGGAAAACCACCGAGCTACAGCAACTGCTGACTCCAGGTTAGGGGAATAACAGGCCTCTGTGCTTTTATGTCTTTCTGCAAGTTTTCTAATATATTTTAAAAATGCCATCAAATCCCAAATCAAGCACTCCTGTGCCAGTATCCTTGGACCCCTGGGACCTCCTGGCACAAGGCAGTCCCAGGGGTGCCCCTTGTCCCCTCCCCACCCTAGGAAACCACACTGTCCTGACCAGGCCACCAAGGAAAGGCAGACCCGATATCCATCCCTTACTGTTCCATTAAAAATAAACATAAAGAGGGACTTTACCTAACAAATGTAATCAGTATAAACTTGTTTCTTGTACCCTCAATGAATCCCTGACAAAATAAATAAATAAATATATATATACATATGTATATATATATATATGTATGTATTAGGCTTACTGAGACATCATTCACACTCTGTAAAATTCACTCACATCCACTTATAGGGTGCCATTCAATGAGGCCAGGCACCATGGCTCACACCTGTAATCCCAGCACTCTGGGAGGCCAAAGTGGGTGGACTGCCTGAGCAAGGGCGAGACCCCACCTCTAAAAATAGCTGGGTATTGTGACAGGCACCTGTAGTCCCAGCTACTTGGGAGACTGAGGCAAGAGGATTGTTGGAGCCCAAGAGTTTGAGGTTGCTGTTAGCCACAATACCCTGGCACTCTGCTGAGGGCGACCAAGTGAAACTCTGTCTCAAAAAAAAAAAAAAAAGTGCCCTTCAGTGGTTTTTGGTACTATGCTCAGAGATGTATGGCATTACCACAGTTGATTTTAGAAGTTTTATTTTTTTGAGACAGAGTCTCGCTTTATAGCCCTCAGTAGAGTGCTGTGGCATCACAGCTCACAGCAACTTTAAACTCCTGGGCTCAAGCGATTCTCTTGCCTCGGCCTCCCGAGTAGCTGGGACTACAGGTGCCCGCTACAACACCTGAATATCTTTAGAGGTGGGGTCTCACTCTGGCTAAGGCTGGTCTTCAACCTGTGAGCTGAAGCAATCCACCCACATGGGCCTCCCAAGTGCTGGGATTACAGGATTGAGCCACTGTGCCCGGCGATTTTAGAACTTTTTTGATTACTTCAAAAAGAAACTCCAGGCCGGGCACCTGTAGTGCAGTGGTTATGGAGCCAGCCACATGCACCAAGGCTGGAGGGTGTGAGACCAGCCCGGGCCAGCTAAACAACAAAGACAACTGTGACAACAACAACAAATAGCCGGGCGTTGTCGTGGGCCCCTGTAGTCCCAGCTACTCGAAAGGCTGAGGCAAGAGAATCACTTAAGCCCAAGTTTGAGGTTACTGTGTCGCCATGACACTCTACTGAGACATAGTAAGACTGTCTCAAAAAAACAACAACAACAACAAAACTCCACTTCCCCCATAGCACCTTTGCCCATAGGCAACTACTGATCAATGTTTTACCTGTAGTAAGCTAAAAAATGGGCCTCAAAGATAGGAGGTCCTAGTCCCTGGGACCTGTAAATGTTACCTTATTTGAGAACAGGGTCTTTGCAGGTGTGATTAAGTTAAGGATCTTGAGATAACAGGATTAGCCTGGGTTATGCAGGTGGGACCTAAATGCAATTCTATGGGTCTTTATTAGGAGGTAGAAGGACACTTCAAATACACACAGAAGGTGGTGTGAAGATGGAGCAGAGAGTGAGTTTACCCTGTGATGCTGGCCTTGAAGACTGGAGTGATAACAGCCGCAAGATCGGAAACACCAGGCCTGGCACCTGTAGCACAGTGGCCACATACGCAGAGGCTGGCGAGTTAGAACCCGGCCTGGGCCAGCTAGACAACAATGACAACTACAACAAAAAAATAGCCGGGCGTTGTGGTGGGCACCTGTAGTCCCAGCTACTTGGGAGGCTGAGGCAAGAGGACCGCTTAAGTCCAACAGTTTGAGGTTGCTGTGAGATGTGACACCATGGCACTCTACCAAGGGTGACATAGTGATACTCAGTTTCAAAAAAAAAAAAGATCATGGGCGGCGCCTGTGGCTCACGGAGTAGGGCGCCAGTCCCATATGCCGGAGGTGACAGGTTCAAACCCAGCCCCGGCCAAAAAAAAAAGATCAGGAGCACTAGCAGCTACCAGAAGCTGGAAGATACAAGGGACAGATTCTTCCTGAGGGAACACAGCTTTGCTGACATTATGATTCCAGTCCACAATATTGACTTCAGACTTCTGGCCCCTTTTTTCTTTTTTTTGAGACAGTCTCACTATGTTGCCCTTGGTAGAGTGCCATGCTGTCACAGCTCACAGAAACCTCAAATTCTTGGGCTTAAGCGATTCTCTTGCCTCAGCCTCCCAAGTAGCTGGGATTGCAATATCTGTCGTTGTTGTAATTGTTACTGTTGTTTAACAGGGCCGGGCTGGGTTCGAACCTGCCAGCCCCAGAGCCACTGAGCTATAGGCACCAAGCCTAAACTGCTATTCTTTCAAGCCACCAAGCAGCCACATTAAAAGAACACAGGAATGAGGTGCCTAAAAATGTGGCAGTGGCTCTGGAATTGGATAATGAAGAGAGGCTGGCAGAATTCTTAGAAGTGTGATAGATGGCATTGAATAGGCTACTAGGGGCAGCACCTGTGGCTCAGTGAGTAGGGCGCCGGCCCCATATACTGAGGGTGGTGGGTTCAAACCCGGGCCCGGCCAAACTGCAACAAAAAATAGCCGGGCGCTGTGGCGGGTGCCTGTAGTCCCAGCTACTCGGGAGGCTGAGGCAAGAGAAGCGCCTAAGCCCAAGAGCTGGAGATTGCTGTGAGTTGTGATGCCACGGTACTCTACCGAGGGCGATGGAGGGAGACTCTATCTCTAAAAAAAAGAAAAAAAAAAGAATAGGCTACTGGCAGACATACAGATGTTACAGGCCTTCCCACCAGACACTGCCTCAGAGAAAGTTAGGAAGCTGATACAGAAAGCTGATATTCAAGAAAGAATACATATACTATCAAAAATAGAAAGTGGGCAAAAATATAAATGCTAAAAGTGATTTTAAGAAGGGCTCAAAGGACATGAGGAGCATGTTACTGGAAACTGGGGTAAAGAGGATCCTTGTTGTATAGGTACAGAAAGCTTAACTGTGTTGTGTCCCACAGTGGGGAAGGCGGAACTATAAGCAATGAACAGGCTTATTTTACTCAACCAGACTTTCAAGCAAAGTGATGTAGATTCAGCTAGGAACGCAAGAGGAAAGAGATAAATTGCGGGAAGAACTATTAGGTAAAAATGAACCTGGACTTGATTTGGAAAATTCTCAAGCTATTTAGACTCAAATAAACAGACAAAATGCTAAAATTAGGAGAATCGGTGTTAGGAAAATGTGATCTGGACAGAAGGCCTAAGGCATGGCTGGCCAACTTTTGCTAGTGTCAAAGAGATTAAAATGTGATTCATAGGGTGGTGCCTGTGGATCAGTGGGTAGGGGGCCGTCCCTATATACCGAGGGTGGTGAGTTCGAACACGGCCCCACCAAACTGCAACAAAAAATAGCCGGGCATTGTGGCGGGCGCCTGTAGTCCACACTACTAGAGAGGCTGAGACAAGAGAATCGCCTAAGCCCAGGAGAGGGGGATTGCTGTGAGCTGTGATGATACAGCACTCTACTGAGGGCAATAAAGTGAGACTGTCTCAAAAAAAAAGTGATGCATGAATCTTCTCAATCATCTCACAGAGGCTTTTAAGGACATGAAATTATCTAGGAAAGGTCTTTTGAGAAATTTTGTCTGATGGCATAAGACAAAGACAAGACATACACAGGAGACCCCCAAGGTCTTTGAGATTGTTATACCAGCAGAAACACTGCCCGCTTAGACTGAAAGGTTCAGGGACTAAACAAAAATCAAAGAAGGGTATTGGGTTTCCAAAATTCTACAGGTAGGAAACAGGCTGATTAAAATACTCACCCATGGTGTTGGGGGGATAAAGTGGGGAGGGTCAATGAGTGCAAAAATATGGTTAGATAGAATAAACAATATTTGATATCATAACAAAGTAACTAAAGTCAACAATAAGTTAGGATATACTTTAAAATAACTAACAGAATGAAATTAGAATGTTGCTAACAGAAATGACAAATGCCTGAGGAGATGTATACCTTAATTACCCTGAATTGATTAATTCATGTTGTATGTCCATATCAAAACATCACATAATACACAGAACTATTATACTACAATAATAATAATAAATTACTCGTCTGCAAACATGTGTAACCTTCAAAGAAAAAGGAAGGATGACCATGAGGCCACAGCCATGGACCCAGAGATCAGAGCCTCCAACTTTGTGGTAATTTGTTACAGCAGCCACAGGAAACAAGTATACTCTCTCTTTAGATCTGCCTATTCTAGACGTCACACAAAAATTCAATAATACAACATGTGGGCCTCTGTGACTGCTTTAGGCCAGGCAAGGTGGCTCATGCCTGTAATCCTAGCACTCTGGGAGGACAAGGAGGGTGGATTGCTTCAGCTCAGGAGTTCGATACCAGCCTGAGCAAGAGTGAAACCCGTCTCTACTAAAAATAGAAAAAACAACAACAACAAAAAACTACCTAGATGTTGTGGGTACCTGTATTCCCAGCTACTCAGGAGGGTGAGGCAAGAGGATTGCTCAAACCCAAGAGTTTGAAGTTGCTGTGAGCTATGATGCCACAGCACTCCCTACCGAGGGAACATAAAAAAAAAAAGTTTTTGTGACTGCTTTATTCATTTACATAGTATTTTAAGTCCATCCCATTGTAGCATTTATTAGCACTTCATGTGGCCAAATAACATTCCACTACATGGATATTCCACATTCTACTTAGCTATTTGTTAGCTGACAGGCACTGGGGTTGTTTCTACTTTTTGGCATTAAGAATGATGGTATAAACATTTGTGTGCAAGTTTTTGTATGGACATGTTTTCATTTCTCTCGATATACCTAAGAATAGAACTGGGTCATATGGTAACTCTACATTTAATTTTTTAAGAAGTGCTATGTTTTCGCAGCAGTTGTGCCACATGCCATTCTCTCCAGCAGTGTACGAGGGAGAGGTCCAATTTCGCTGTCTTTGCCAACACTTTTTATTGTCTATCTTTTTTGATTATAGTCACCATAATGGTGTAAACTGGGATCCCACTGTGGTTCTGATTTGCAATCCCCCTCATTACTGCAAATCCCCTAGAGATGCTGAACGTCTTTTCATGTCCTTATTGGCCATTTGTCTATCTTCTTGGAAGAAATGTCTACGAGAGTCCTTTGCCCATTTTTTTTTAACAGACTTAATTCACGTAATTATTCTTGTATAAAAACCCTATGTTGTAGCCACAGCTGGAGCCTGGGTCCTCTGCACAGAGACTCTGGTGTAGGTCTTGACAAGATGGTCAGTGAATTCCTAGTAAGGAGACTTGGTGAACACTGTCTCTTTCCAGAGGTCAGGAGTGAGAGAGCTATAGGTCTTGGAAATGGCATCAAAAGTGGCCTTGGCGAAGTCGCCCAGGGTGGCAGTGCAGCCCCTGGCTGGGGCGTAGCAGTCATTGATGCCAGCCATCAGCAGCAGCTTCTTAGGCACGGGCACTGAGACGATGCCACTTCCTCTAGGAGCAGGGATGAGGCGTGCCAGCACAGAGCCATAGTGGCCTGTCACCTTGCAAGGAGCAGTGCAGGGCTTACTGATCTTATTCTCCCAACTGCCTCTCCACACGGGGATAGCAGAGAGCTTGCCCAGGGTGACGGCCCCTCAGACAGCAGTGGCTAGTTCCTGGGAGCACCTAACACCCAGACCATGTGATAGGGCCATTGTAGTCCCCAGTGGCAACCCCTTGAATCAAGTCTGCTCTTACACTGGCATAATTTTTAAAACCTCATCCCTGAGAGATGCCCCCTGAAAAAAGGCAGGGAGAAGAGACAGATCTCTCCCAGTGATTTGATCTTCATGTCCTTGACCAGGCTCAGCTTGGTGATGGACATCTACTCTTTGTCCTCGGCCTTGCCTCCGTGGACTCTGCGCCCTCAACCACAACCCAGACCACAGCTGTGACCTCGGCCCCGAATGCTGCTGCTGCTGAAGCCTCCAGAGAAACTATCACGGCCTCCCATTCCTGGGGCCCCCGGGGCTTCCAGGCCCTTCTGCTGCACCAGCGTCATTCACCCTTTGGTGTTTTCATCAGAGAAGAAGCCCTTTGCCTTTATTATTATTATTATTATTATTATTATTATTTTATTTTATGTTATTTTTTTGAGACAGAGTCTCACTATGTTGCCCTCAGTAGAGTGCTGCAGCGTCACAGATTGCAGCAACCTCAAACTCTTGGGCTCAAGCAATTCTCTTGCTCAGCTTCTTGAGTAGCTGGGACTACAGGCACCCACTACAATGCCTGGCTATTTTGTTGTTCTTGTAGTTGTCATTGTTGTCTGACAGGCCCGGGCTGGGTTTGAATCCGCCATCCCTGGTGTATGTGGCCAGCGCTCTAGCCCACTGAGCTATAAGCGCCGGGCCTATTTTATTTTATTTTTTTCGAGACAGAGTTGGACTATGTCATCCTCGGTAGAGTGCTGTGGCATTACAGCTCACAGCAAACTCTTGGGCTTAAGCGATTCTCTTGCCTCCGCCTCCCAAGTAGCTGGGACTACAGGCGCCCGCCACAATACCCAGCTCTTTTTTCGTTGCAGCTGTCGTTGTTTGGCGGACCTGAGCTGAATTTGAACCCACCAGCTCAGGTGTACGTGGCTGGCACCCCAGCCACTTGAGCCACAGGTGGCAAGCCATTTTTTTTTTGAGACAGAGCCTCAAGCTGTCACCCTGGACAGAGTGCTGTGGCATCACAGCTCACAGCAACCTCCAATTCCTGGGCTCAAGCGAGTCTCCTGCCTCTGTCTCCCAAGTAGCTGGAAATACAGGTGCCCGCCACAAAGCCCGGCCATTTTTTGGTTGCAGCCGTCATCGTTGTTTGGCGGGCCCGGGCTGGATTCGAACCTGCCAGCTCAGGTGTACGTGGCTGGCGCCTTAGCCTGTTGAGCCACAGGCGCTGAGCCATGCCCCCATTTTTTAATGATTTTTTTTTTTCCCTTGGTGGCACTGAGTTGTAGGAGTTCACTATATATTCTGGATATCTGAGTTGCATAGTTTTTTTACTATTTTTCTTTTCCAGTGACTTCTGGACTCTTTATTGGTATAAGGGCACGCTGCTCTACTGCCTCAGAACTTTGGTGTCGTTGGTCTCAGACACCACTTTGCCGTCCACTATCCTGCAGGTGGTGGTCTTCTGGATGGTTTGCATGGAGTTGCTGATATCCAGGGCATCACCAAGGTTGAAGTCCTCCTTATTTTCCAGCAGGTGGCAGTAGGTGGCGATCGCAGCCTCTAGCTTGACCTTGATATTCAGCAGTGCCTCGTTCTCCTGGGTCTGACGCTGCCCGGGTCTGTGTCAGCTCTGACTCCAAATGCAGCAGGACCCCATTGAGTTGCTCCATCTGCATGGCGTAGCGGGCCTCCACCTCTCTCAGGCTGTCCTCCAACCTGGACTTCTGATTTCTCATGGAGTCTAGCTTTATGTCCAAGGACTGGACTGTACACATCAGCTCTGTAAGCATTGTCTTAGCAGCTCAAACCTCAGCAAACTGTGAGGTGACCACTGAGGTGCTCTCCTCAGTCTCCTGGGACCAGGTCTTAGCCAGCTCTTCTTGGTTCTTCTGAGCCAACTCGTCATACTGGGTCTGCACGTCTGCCATGAGCTTGCTCAGGTCCTGGGATTTAGGAGCATCTACCTCCACAGTCAACCCAGAGCTGGCAATCTGGGCTTGCAGGAATTTTGCTTCCTCCTCGTGGTTCTTATTCATGAAGAGCAGCTCCCCCTTGAGAGCGTTGATCTCTGTCTCCAGCTGAAGCCGACTGACATTGGTGTCATCAGTGACCTTGCGGAGCCCATGGATGTTGCTCTCCACAGACTGACTCATGTCCTGTACTTGACTCTGAAGTCATCAGCAGCAAGACCGGCAATTGCCAATCTGCAGAACAATGTGGGCTTTGTCCACAGAATTTGCAAAGATCTGAGCCCTCAGGTCCTTGATGGTCTTTTTTTTTTTTTTTTGAGACAGAGCCTCAAGCTGTCATCCTGAATAGAGTGCTTGTAGCATCACAGCTCACAGCAACCTCCAATTCCTGGGCTCAAGCGAGTCTCTTGCCTCCGCCTCCCAAGTAGCTGGGACTACAGGCACCCGCCACAATGCCTGGCCATTTTTTGGTTGCAGCCGGCATTGTTTGCCGGGCCCAGGCTGGATTCGAACCTGCCAGCTCAGGTGTACGTGGCTGGCGCCTTAGCCCGCTGAGCCACAGGCGCCAAGCCGAGTTTTCATTTCTTAACAAGCTTGTATACAAAACCTACCTTAGCAGCTTGTCCACACATAATGCACAAATTCCTCCTTTGCCAGCCTCCTCCAAACTTCTGTCTGTTTAGTTTAATCTTACTCTTTTTCTTCATTTTTACTCTGGATAACCAGTCTTCTTGGTTTAAGACCAAATTACTGTTTCTCCTTCAGTGAAAACACCTCCTTTGTATACTTTTGCTTATTAAAGCCACAACCTACTTTCTCTGTGTGGTTTTCATACACAGTACAGTTGTTTTCTGTTATACTTATCACTTGTGGTTCTGATTGCAAATATGAATTACTGAGCCCTTATTGATTGGCCTTCATCTAGTGAAAATTAGAAGTACATAGCTTCACAAGTTTTAGATAGAAAATTAGAAGTACATAGTTTCACAACTTTTAGAAAATTTGAAGCACACAATTTTACACAGGAGGTATTTACCAGGGGCCTGGACATCTCAAGTTTGTTCCTCTTCAGTGAAAAGCCCCAAATACAGAAGCCTGGGCTTCCCTGGACTCTGACCTTGGCCAGTTCAGCCGCTTATTCTCTGGCTGTCCTGTGTCTGGGCTCATCAGTACTTTGCAAACTTTATTTTTACCAGCAGGTGCTTAATTAAGTAAGAAAGTTTAATGCCCCCACCCGCAGCGTCTACGGTGGACAAGCCGAGCTCCTTGGGCCAGAGAGCAGAGAGCCCGCCATCCAGGGTTCCCCTTCCAGCCCCTCTGCCCTGGATTGGGAGCCTGAGGACACTGCCCAGACACAGGGCAAGTCAGAGAGGGCGAGGCTAGAGCCAGCGTCCTGACCAGACTCGAGTCCTTCCCTGCGCGCTGGCCCTTGTGTCTGTTCACTGCCCAGTGCCACCTCAGGCTCCAGCTCAGCCACCCATGGACTTGATGGGCTCCCAGCCAGGGATCTGGCTCTCCCAAAGTGCTGTTTTCACCTGGAAGCTGGGGGCACCCACCTGCTCATGTTCATCCACCTCTGTCCCCCACGCTGTTTGAGCAACTGTGCCACGCTGTCCTGCCGCCTCAGCTCCCCAGGGGGCTTTGAAACTTAGGATTCTGAAAGCTCTTCCTGTCAGGTGGCAGGGACGCCCTCCTGGGACACCCGGCAGAAGCTTATCTCTCTCAGTGCTCCGTTTGGAGCTTTTACTGCTCCTAAGGCTCATCCTGCTATGAACGTTTCACTCTAAGGTTCCCATAGGTAACATTCTCCATGGATTTGTTGAGTGCACTTGTGGTTTCGCTGTGTATAGCTGTGTCTCTGAGCTTTTGCTGTTGGAGGTGAGGTCTGCATCTAACTCTTTCCCAGTCAGCTCTGCCTGTCCCAACACCACTGCTCACATGGGGAGCAGCCAGGTGTCCCCAGGCTTGTCTGAGATGCTGCCATTCTCCCAGCATGACAAGGGCACACTTTCAAACGTGTGTGGAAATGCATGTTGGGGCTGAGATCTGGGCTTCCTCTCCTAGCCATGTAGCCGTTTACCCACTCGATAGTATCATGCTTTTAATTATGATGCTTCTTGGTAAGTTTTAATTTAAACACTTACTTTTCTGTTTTAAATGTTTTACTGGTGTTTTTATTGGCATCACAATATTTTAGATTAAGTTGCAGAGAGTTGGCATGATTACGATGTTGAATCTGTCCACTCAAGGTATAATCTGCCTTTTCGTTTGTTCAAAATATGTGCGTCTCACAGAGCATTTAAAAAGTTTCTTCATGTAGAATTTTTACATTTCCTGTTAACTTTATTTCTCAGGATTTCATGCTATTTTAATCAATCTTCCCTTCCACTTTATCTTCTGCAAATTATTCCGTGTATTTATTTACCTTTCTGCTCAGTCGCCACGCAGAACTCTCTTTGGTTTTTAACAACGTCTAGTGGGTTTCCTCATGTGTTTGTCTGGGTGTGCCGCTGTCCAGTCTGAAAACAGCACTGATTTTAGCTGTTCTTTTGGATTTCAATGCTTTTTCTCAGTACGGCGACGCCGCTGCAGCAAAGCACAGCAACAGCGCTCATGGCCAGCTTCTCATCGCGCTCTGGTTCCTACAGGGCCAGGACCCCAGTTTCCCGGTGACCGTGGCGCTGGCCTGGGGCTGACCTGAGCAGCTCAGGGGGTTTCCATCTGCTTCTGCCTCATCACCCTTTTAGCCTTTCGTGAGAACGAATGTTGAATTTCATCAAATGCCTTATTTGATAAGGACGAAACCTGCCGGTAACCGCCCCTGACACTGGGCACTCTTCTCAGGGACCTGTCAGTGTCACGCAACAATCAGAAACCCTTTGTCCCTTCTCTAGAATTGTTGAATGGTGTTGGAATGATCCACTTTTGAGGGTTTGATGAAATTGCTGTCTCACACTGCCTGGGCCTGGTATTTTGGGGAAGCTAGCTACTTGACAAATTTCTCTATTTTTCTTCTGGTGATTGTTCTATTTAGATTTTTCTTTCCTGGTAGTTTTGGTAAACTATGTTTCCTAGGAAAATACCCATTTTTTTTTCTTTTCTTAGCATAGAGTTCAATAAGGTAGTTACTTGTGTTTATTTTAATTTATTCTGTTATTTTTACCTTATATTTTCTTTATTTATTTATTTATTTATTTTTTAAATACATGTATTTTATTATTCTTCATTACATTATTTCCCCCCCCCCACCCATCCGTGATAAGACAGAATTGATTTACAGAAAAGAATACAGAAAACACCAAAGCTCCTGGTAGTGGGAGAGATTTCAAGTAGGG
>CAUYRH010176398.1:0-14488 GCA_963574655.1 Perodicticus potto | reverse complement strand
AAAAAAAAAAACCCTGGGAGGAGAGATGAGGTGCCATGTGTATCAGAAGAGCTATGAAAATTGCCAGGAGGACCCTGAGGGAAAGGGATAACAGGGACAGATGCTGAGGATAAGAAAATTAGGAATCGCTACTATCAACTTATACCAGATGTCCAACTGTGCTGCGAAAATGTGTTAACTGGAAGCTTCGAGAAATGTGGTAATTGGGAATATATTCCTCCATAAATCACACAATAATGCTGAATAGAAAAATATTAAGATCAATAAAAATTTTGTCTGTTAATGGCTAGAGAAACTGTGCTATTAAAAAATGCCAAAGAAATTGCTTATTTTACAGAGAAAGTGTACAGGTTTATAGGAAAGCATGAATTAGTTGAGAGCCTGTTATATCTCACACTTTGAACATTCCAGCCTTTTAATTTGTTTCTACCAATGGTAATATTTTCATGCAATCATGACAGGAAAGTTTTATCATTAGATTTTTAGAGCTGAAAAAAAAAAAGCTCAACTTGCCTCTGCAATGAATAGTGGTTTTAACATTTAATGAAAAAAATTATAAATGTCGATAGATATGGGACAAATGCTAATTCTTATCACTTCTAGGGGTCATAAATCACTCTGATCTTAGAGGCATCAAGATTGAGAACAAATTCTTTTTTTTTTTTTTGAGATGCAGTCTTACTTGGCCACCCTTGGTAGAGTGCCATGGCGTCATAGCTTACAGCAACCTCAAACTCTTGGATTGAAGTGATCCTCCTGCCTTAGCCTCCCAAGTAGCTGGGACTACAGGCACCCACGACAAAGCCCAGCTAGTTCTCAGAGATCAGGTCTCGCTCTGGCTCGGGCTGGTCTCACACCTGTGAGCTCCGGCAATCCACCTGCCTCGGCCTCCCAAGTGCTGGGATTAGAGGTGTGAGCCACCACACTTGGCCCCAGAACTAATTCTTTAGTGTTCTAAACGGAATTGTGCAGAAAGACATTATTGCCTCTCTGGTATGCACTGATATCTCTGGGCACCTGGCTAAAACCAGGACTTGATTTTTGGTTACTGTCATTATGGAATTCACTCCGAATTTGCAGTCCTGGCTCTCCGAATCACTGCTTTTAAAGCAGGCATTTTCCTGTAGTTCAGATCTGTATCTTCTGGTCATGCAGAGAGAAGTGTCTGTGAAACAGTGATGACTCACATGTACAATGTGGGCTTTGGTTTGCACACATTATCCTCTGGGAACGTACTTGGTTTCATCTGTGTCTTACAAGAAGCCTGAGAGATGGGGATTGTGTTATAATGAAGGCCCAGAGAGGTTAAGCAATGTGCCCAAGCCCGATTTTTTCACTCCAGAGCCTATGCTACCTGCATGCTCATTAACAGTCTCTTCGTACTAAGTGTAGGTGTTTCTTTAAAGAGTCGCTAGGTATTAGACTACAAATCACTGGAAGACAGAAACATGATTCTGTAGTTCTCTCCCAATGGTATCTTAGTATCTTGGTCTCCAGTGTATTTTTCCTCTCCAGCATAAAGAGAATTCTAGCCGTACTCAACCCCAGGATGTAATAATTTCCTATGAATTTTCTAGGAATGAAAATGAAAAATCTTTTCAATTTCACCACTGTTTCTTTGGTATTTATGCAGTGCCTGCCAAAAGCAAGTAACCAGAAATAAGTGAGCCTTAAAATCTTGTGATGCTAAGCAAGGTTTTCTCTTTGGTTTGGTAGGAGAGAGCTTCCTTTACTCAGACAGCCTGTTTAGACAGAATCCATACCAAGCTTTTCCATCGGACTCAGTCAGTGATCTTGGCCTACTCATTCTCAGCCTTTCCAAACAGCCGGTGACCAACAGACTTCATTTATCACGTACTTTTGTAATTGTTACTATTTTAGCAAACATTAATTGAAAGGCTACTGTGCCAAACATTGTGCTCAGTGGATATAAAGAACATTGTCCCTGGTGTTAAAGAGCTCAGAATCTGGTATATTCACCACCCGTATGCATTTATAATTCCTTTCACTGATCTAAACTCTGAAAAAGAGAAGCCGAAACAGTGGAAGTCAATAAAATCTAGTTGCCTAAAATCACATCAACTGGTGACAGAAGCAGGAAATGGCTCTAGTATCCCCTCCTCCTCACTGACCTGCCTCGTGAAATATGGTTGCATCATTTCAGGGTGAAGAGCAATGCCGACTATTGGCTAATTTTGGCTCAGAGTGGCTTCATTATCAAGTGCACTTCCTGAGAGTCCAGTATTTCCTGGTGTAAGTATGGCTGATGACGTGCTTGTAACCAAGGCACTGGGCTCAGCCCAGGCACTTCTCACAGGGAGGCTGCCAAGTAAACAAGCAGTTCTCTGTGCTATGTCTAAGAGAAGGAATGCAAAGATTAATTTACTGGCCTAATACCTTTAATCCGATAATTCACAAACAATGCCTTGGATTTTAGTAACTGTGATGGTACGTGTATAACAGTTGTTGACTTTTATTAGTGTATAATTAACCCTGTACTCTGTTAAGATGACAGTCGTAATCCTCCATCCATTCAGAGGGGCTGGCAGAACCTAATATTCTGTCATTGATATCACTTCCATACTTCGAAGGCTAACATTAATATTGGTGACCACGCTGACAGCTGACATTGCTAGTATCTTCATTACATTTCATAAAGTACTTATTTATTTAATCTTTTAAAAGTTCCAAGTTCAGAGGCAGAGCTGAGGAGTGGGATTGTGGGGTCCATCAAGCCAGCACTTCTGCATTCGGGATTCTCCCAGCTGGCTTGTGTGGCTGTCATTCCAGATTTGAATGAACCCACCATGCTTCTCGAATGGCCCAAGTTACCAATAAAGCCCCTCTTCTGTCCAGGACAGGTCCTTGCTATTCTAGGCTGTCAGTTCCTGAGCTCTCTTGTTGTGGCTACAACTTTGGTCCCTGCCGTGGGGCTGCCAGGTCCACTCTAATACGAGCTCTTGGTCCCACAGGCATACAATGCAATCATTGCAGGGACTCCCAGCTGCGTGTGCCTCCAGCACACAGGCCCTCTCCTCTCATTGTCCTCCCTCTGGCCTCTGTGCACTCACAGCTAGTGGGCTTCATGAGGCACCCTGGGTTCCATGGTACTTGGTGTATCTCTTTAGTGCAGGGCATAGACCAAGCCTACCACTTGCTTTCCCCCCAGAACAGGTTGCCAAAGGACATGGCTTATATGTTGTGGCAACGGTGCAAGGAGGTATTCTCTCTCTCTCTCTCTGTCATAAAAGCCTCACTTCCTATTGCAGTGGCTACTTATACTTTCCTTATTACTCCTGTAAGATGAGATGCCCTCATTCCAAAAGCTTAGTATCTTGCACAAATAGGTGTGGCATCTTCAGTGTCTCTGTCTGAACTTTCAGCCACACATCACCAGAGAGTTGTGACAGTGTGACAGTGTGACAGTCTAGAGACTTGATAGTGACCCCGGGGGTCACCAGTGTGTACTAGGCAGATATTCATCATGGAATGAGGGAAAATTATTGCCCTTCTGGCCTTTCATTGAACTTGAGACTGTGACTTGATTAGCTTTGCGCTTGGAGCCAAGAAGAACTGCTGCGCATGTCAACCTAAAGTTTATTAAATTCTTACAAACTTTAAAGATCATCTGATAAAAATGAACTAAGATGGAAGCTCAGTTTTTTTTTTCTGGGTAATAGATCATGCTCAAGGCTTTTTTCACTCAGTACAGCTTGAAAACCACCTGACAGTAATTAAATTATTCTACCATCTCACTCCCACCTCCCACACACATTTTCCCCTTTTGTTTTGTTATTTGGTGGTGTGTGCAATTATCTTCTTTTAAGAAACAAGCACAGCCACCCACAACTGCACATGTTAACTGTAATTCTGAACTCGTGGCAATGGAAGGAGGCATCCCTTCTCTTTTTCTCACAGGTTGTAAACTGGTTATTCACATTTTCTTTGATGAGAATTTTAAGCACCGAGCCCCGTCTCCATAAGCACAGGCAGCAGATGGTTGGGAATATTGTGTGATAAGGAAAGCTGGCCAATTTCTTCAGTTATTTCCACCTCCTGAGCACATTCCAAAGAAATGCTACGGCATATTTTAGGGTGTGTCGTTACAAGACCTCTTTCCTTAAATATGAATATAATTTGCTGGTGTGTTCACTTTAAGATGGATCCCTTTGGGGGATGTCTCCGTTGTAAGTGATCTTGTAGCATTTTCACATAAAATTAGACTTATGTTGAAAGCTCTCCTGGGTGTTGCTGCCTAGGAATTAACCCAGCTGTTCCTTCTCTTCACTCAGGCAGACTGTGCAATGAAGCAGGATATCTAGATGAGTCCTAATGACCTTCGTGCGTACTGTCTGCGTGATGAGGTCATCCGCACAGAACAGGGGAGAAGTTTCCAGGGAACCTAACTTTCTCTACGAACTGACTCCACCATTTGCCAATTTGGGGGCTTTAAGGCATATTTCTTAGACTCCTTTGCTTCCATACAGTGGGGGTACCGTTACTATCTCCTGGAATTATTTGAGGATCAAAAGAGAGTAGGTAAGTAAAGCTCTTTTTTTCCGTAAAAGTGCTCAATGAAAGCTAGTAAAGCCAGTGGGTCAATGGCAGAGAAATACAAATGTACACCTGGTTGCTATGCAGCAGGGCCTTTTCTGCTGCAGGCACATCTCAAAGACATTCCTTTAGGGAGAGAGTTCCCTGCTAGCCAGCCAGGCCCTACAGGGTCTCAGCCCAACTAAAAATGCTCCCGGGACTTCTATTCCTTCTTAATACGCTCCTTGTCACCACCTCTTGCTTTCAGAGAACATGCAGCCTTATAAATTGACTCCAAAATTGTAGTTTCACGGAAGACTAGAGTAACAGGCCTTGGGGTCAGCAGTGAGCTCCCAGTGGGGCAGGGAGGTGGTAAAGGGAGCTGTTAGCAGCGGACCTCAAGGGAAGTAGGGGACAGAGTCCTGACGGGCTAGCAGGTCACCCACTATTTTGGATTGTCTGAATTATTGGTCCATTTAATAGTCAATGGGTAAAGAGAGTGTCTTATTTTAGCCCATCATTACTATCTGCAGTAGTATAACCAGGTTCAGGATGTATATGGTTTATTTATTTTCTTTCTTTTCAAAAAGATATCCAGGGGTTCTTGCTTCATGATTTTTCTTTATACTTGTACCATTTAGCCACTTGTGCCATATGAAATTTTTAGAATTCTTTGTTTAGATTCCCCCATTTATCATTTCTGTAGATGTATATGTATATATCTTTAAACCTATGCTGCAACTTTTTGGATATGATTCAAATTCTTTGCAAAGATATGTCCTTGAATTTAGTCTGAATATCCAAATAAGGTTTCAGATGACCTCTGGTAAGTTCATTTTTAATTGTGTAGACATTTCATTTCTCCAGTCCAATGGTTGTACATATGGATTTTTACATTTAAAATATTTGGATCAATTCTCTTTGTCTTTGGAAAAGTGGTAATAATTCATCCATCAAAACATCAATATGAGAGAGAAAGGATCAGTTGCTTTAATAAAAGGCAGAGTGATGTAGAAGTAATAAACTGGTGTAATAGTGATCGATAAGCTGATGCAAATACAAATTTAAAGAGAAAGGAAGTCATGGAGGAAGTTGAAAGTTTTTATCCCTAGTGACTACTTTAGCTTCACAAGGGTTTGGAATCCTTCACTTGTTTTTGTTTGTTCGCTGTAAGATCCTTCCTGTTTCCTTCCACCCTAAATCAGTAACGGTGTTTCAAAGCTTGCCCCCCCCTTTTTTCCTTAAACTTTTTTAGAACATTTTTATTTTTTTAATTTCAGATTAATATGAGGGTGCATACAATTGGGTTCCATTATTTGTGTTTGTAAGATCCTTGTTAAAATGCAAGGCCTTTGCCTTGTGAAGCCTTTTGAATCAATGCCTTAGGTGAGTTGAGACAGGGAGACGAAGACCTCAGAGGTTCTGGATGAGACATTCTGAACCACCTGGAGAGTGGAGCTGACCTTGAATTCTAGGGATACACTGCCTGATAACCATAGCCAGTAGGCAAATGTGGCTATTTAGATTATTTATACAAAGTAAACGAATTCAAGTTACTAAAAAAATAAATTCAGTTGTAGTAGACATATTTCAAGTACTAAATAAACTCATTTTGCTAGCAGCTGTCATGTTGGATGGCACAGAGATGAATCCTTTCTCTCATTGTCAAAAGTTCTATTGAACAGTATTGGTCTATGGATTGACTCACAGAATCACTGAGCATAAATTAGTGCAAATCGTGAGACCTTCCAAAAAGAACAGGTGACATACAAATATTACTGGCTAATGTAAACAGAAGCAAAAGCCCTTGGTGATTATCTAAGCAGAAGCAGAGTAAGAACCTGTGGTCCAGGTGGGCAGGTAGCTATCCAAACAACTAACCCGCAGATGTTGCAACCTGTTCACCAAGGTTCTGAGGCATGGCGGGTCCAGCTATCAAAATAAATAAGATAGTGTGGCTTGGGTTTCCATGGTCATCTCCAACCTTGTGATTCTGAAGCCAGCCTGAGATAGAGTATGGACCCAGAGGCCAAAGCTGGGATGCATATGTGACAAATCATTGCTTAAAAAATTCATTGCTAAGCTATGAGCAAAATCCATGGAGTTTGGCTACAGGGCAAACACCTGGAAGATGGGATGGTCATCCAATTGGAATGGACTGAGAGGCCCCTGACTGTGCCTACTTCATAGTTTATCTAGTTCTGATTCAAGGTAAGACTAAAAGAGACTAAATTCTTCCTTGTTAATGGAAAAAACACAAAACTCTGTGCAAGAATTTTTTTTTTTGAGACAGAGTCTCACTCTATTGCCCTGGGTAGGATGTGGTGGCTTCATAGCTCATAGAAACTTCAAACTCTTAGGCCTAAGTGATCCTTTATTCTCAGTCTCTGAAGTAGCTGGGACTACAGGCACCCACCACAACACCAGCTAATTTTTCTAATTTTAGTGGAGATGGGGTCTCGCTCTTACTCAGGCTGGTCTCAAACACCTGAGTGCAAGCAAGCCTGCCAAAGTGTAGGATTACAGACATGAGCCACCATGGCTGCCTAGCTGTGAAATAATTGAAAGAGGTTTGTTCTGAGCCAATATGAGTGACCACGACCAAGGTAACAGCATCTCAAGAGGCCTTGATAAAATATGTCTGAGGTGGCTGAGTTACAATTTGGTTTTATACATTTTAGGGAGATAGGAATTTACAGGTAAAAATTGTAAATAAATACAGAAGATATACATTGGTTTGACCCCCAAAGATGGGGCATCTTAAAGAGAGGGGAGGGGTACATGTTATTGGTGGGTTTAGAGATTCTTTCATTTAAAGAAAGAAAGCTTTGGTTAAAGAAATAAAGCTTTGTCTAAAAGCTAGGGACGAAGAAAGGAATGCTTTAAGTTATAACAAGGAAGTCTAGTAATCATAGATGAGCCACACTCTGGCAATTCAAAGTGATCTGTTGACCAAACGGATGGTCTGCAGGTATGACTTAACCTTTGCTTGGCATGGTCTTGGGTCATAGTGTCTAAACTCCTAAAGGGAGAGGGCATAAGGAGGTGTGTGTGACCTCTTTTTCCATCATGGCTGGGAACTCAGTTTTAAGGTTCTTCTGGGGCCCCCTTGGCTAACAGGGGGGTCTGTTCAGTCAACTAGGAACTTCAGATTTTATTTTTAGTTTGTCTCCTTAAGCTCATCAAATAATCACTTTGATTAGAAGAAAACTCTTCAGAACTTTGAGAGCATATTTTTCCTCTACATTCATGCTATATCATTCATTCATTCATTGACTCATTCATTCATTCAACAAATATATAATACATTGAATGCATGTCCAAATAATGCAACAGAAAATTGGCAAAACTGCTTTCAGAGAGGTTATACTTTAGTGGTAGAAAATAGACAATAAACTGAAAAAAATTCATAAAGTTTATAAAAATATTTATAAAATATATAGTACATTTAATTTACCTATACTAAGTAATATGGTATATTATATGTGTATTATATCTAATCATGCACTCCATAACCAAGTTTTCATCAATGATGGGTCACATATGTGATGGTAGGTCACATAAGTGATGGTGGTACCATCGCTTATAATATCATATTTTATGCTATTTTTTCTGTGTTTATATACACAAATACTTATCACTGTATTTCAGTTGCCTAGAGTATTCAGCATAATGACATGCTGTACAGGTTTGTAGCTTAGAAGCAATAGGCTATACCATATAGCCTAAGTGTATAGTAGGTTATACCACTTGGGTCTGTATACTCCATGATGTTCACATAATGATGAAATCACCTAATGAAGCATTTCTCAGAATGTATCCCTGTCGTTTCTTGGGGCATGATTGTACAATATATATATATATTATGTAATATAATATATAATTTGTTATATATTATTTATATATTATGTGTATGATATAATATGGAATGAAATTGAGCAGGAGGGGGCGATGTGATTTTAAGCAGTTGTAGAAAGCACAGTGGTTATGGATGACTTCAGGAAAAGTGAAAGAGACTTGAAGCCAGTGAGGAGACAGTCTATGTAGGTACCAGACGGAAATGAGATCCTAGTAGTAGGAAGAGCTGGGTGGGAGCACACCTGGCTTATTCAGGGAATGGTTAGGGTCTGTGTGGCTGGAGCAGAGCGAGGAGGGTGAAGACAACAGAATATGAATAAAGATCATATTTAGTATTCATAGGCCAACAAGAACTCCAGCCTTTTCTCCAAATGATATGGGAAGGAAGCCTTTGGAGGATATTGAGCAGGGGTTGACATGACCTGGTTAACATTAAAAAAGAATCACTCTGTTTTGGAAATATTATGCATAGAAACAAAGATCAGAACAGGAAGACCTATTAAAATATTTTGCTAAACTTCAGGGGGTGATAATAATGGCTTGGAACCATAGTAATAGGAAAGCAGCATTTTACAAACATTTTATCTTAAAACGTGTTTATACTCCTGAGAATGATTAAGGATCTCAAAAATGTTTACGTGGATGATATGGATCAATATTTACCGTGTTAGAAATTAAAAATATATTTAATTTATCTAAAATTAATATCATAAAGATATAATATATTAACATAATATTATGAAAAATAAACATAATCCAAAAGAAAACTATTATTGAGAATGGTGGCATTGCTTTAGAGAGTTGCAAATCTCTTTAATGTTTGGCTTAGTAAAAGACAGTTGATTTCCATATCTGCCACTGAATTCAGTCTCTTGTTATATATTTTTTGGGTTGAAGTCAAGGAAGACAAGCTATTTTTATAGAGACATGGCCTTGGAGAAAGGAAGAGTTTTAGATAATAACGGGTTTCTTTCTTTGATATTCCACCAAAACTTAAAAATCATAGTTCTTCAAGGTTAGCTGCAATGTGTAACCTGAAGCTATATGGAGGAACTTTTTGTCTGAAATACTAAAACCCACTCGTCTATCTTGTGCTGTGAATTCATCTTTACCCATGAATAATTTGATAACATCACGAAGTAGTCATTTGAAAAAATATTAATTTACTACATTATGCAGATTTTCCAAATGTTGACACATTTTACTGTATAATATAAAACATCATATTCACTAATATTGCCATCCATCCCATCAACAAATTTTAAGTATTAGGATGCTATCAAGCCTATGATGGTGGATAGGAATCTTCCAAAATTCTAATTTTCCTTTGAAATCTTCAATTTTATCACTGGCACTCATTTCTATGGTTTCATTTTCTTAAAGGGACACATTTACTTTGCTCATTTTTCAAGGAAAAATCTGCCAAATACTCAATGTGAATGATGATAGTTTACCTATCAGTTGTTCTTTCAAATAAAAATGGTGGTCTGAAGAAAAAGTAGGTAATTGAACTTGTAACACAAACAATTGCACATGTGTCCTTTAGCATGTGACAAAGTGCTTTGTGTAACTTGCCATTTTATCACCCAGAATATCAAAAAAAGTACATTCAAAGATTTACATTTAATAAAATAAAATAATAAGCAGTATTTCATTGAGGACATTCTTAAGTGAAACTGGCTCCTTCTATTTCTCCCCATCCCTTGCCCACATGTACAGTTTGGTTCCTGCCATGGTTTCAATGTGTCTGTTCCCAAATTCAGGTGTTGCCAATGTGATAATATGAGCTGCGGCATTTAGAGGTGTTTAGGTGATGAGATCTGCTCCCTCGTGAAGTGCATCAGGCCCCTTTACTGAAGAGGCTTCATGCACCTTCAGTGAGCTTGACCTTCTTCTTTCTTCCACTTGAGATGCTGCATCCTCCCCTCTGGAGGATGCAGCAATAAAGTGCCATCAAGGAAGAGAGAAGTCCTCCCCAGAGCAGCAAACCTGCTAGAACCTTGGTCTTAAGCTTCCCAGCTTCCAGAACTGTAAAAAAAAAAAAATTGATTCCTTAAAACTCCCCAGTTTCTGGTTTTGTTGTAACAGTACAAAACAGACAAAGACGGTGCCATTATAAGCAAGGTGACATTGCGGTGATATATGCCAAGACACCAACAGTTTTGGCCATCTTCACTTTTGTACCATTATTGCAAATGTCAACACGGTGAAAAAGTCAAATAATATTTCAGCATTATGTAATTGTTTTCTTTTCCTTGAAGCCACAGACTCACTTTGTTGAATTCTCCCTGTGGATCCCATGAAAAGGTATCAGAGACTTGAAGGAGATCGTGGGCCACAATTTTAGGACCACTGGAATTGACAGTGAAATCATCTACTTTTGAATACGTTTTGAAGGATCTGTTGACATTTTAGATATGGAGTGTTAGAAAAATAGAGGGGTCAAAGGAAACTCCCAGGTTGGTGGCCTGAACAACTAGGGAATGGAGTGACCATGTGATGGGGAGGACTGTAAAGGGAGCAAGTGGTAGGGGGTAGGAAGACAGGGTTGAGTAGGGACCCTTTCTTTCTGTGTCTGACTGTGCCCTTGTCCTTTTTTATTTTTAGTTTTTATATGTTTAGAGTAGGAGAGGATTTAAGATTTATCCTTCCTTTCAAGCATCTAAAATGCCTGGGAACTTCTATAGCCATCTTTTGTAAGTTAGAGGAAGCCACGTAACTCTTCTTTATCACTAGTATAGCTTTCTTGGTCTTCTCTTTAAGAGCTTTTATTTGGGAAATTCTTTGCTTAAGATTCTGTAGGATAGTGGTTCTTAATGTTCATACTTGTGCTAAAGAACTGTTTGAAAATCTGACAACAGGTATGGACTTCCAGTGTAACACAATGCGATTCTGATGCTGACTAAGACTTAGCATGAGACCCCATAGGTCTAAAGGCATCATCCCTTACTTCAGATGCCACTCACAAGTTTGGGGGACCCCAGGCCAGCTGCACTTCTGACCAACTGGCTAAAAACTTGGAGATTCTCCCAACTTGATCAATTTTACTAATTCACTAGGACAACTAATAGAATTCAGGAAATCACTAACAATTACAATTTTATTATAAAAGTTACAAATAAAGACCAGCCAAATGATGAGGCACATGGGGAGGTCTGAGAGAGTTTCAGATTCAGAGTTGCCATGGTCCTCTCCCCATGGAGCCAGGAACCTTCTCTTATTGCTCCCTGCCCCTCATTTACATATCCGTGTGTTCACCAACCAAGAAACTCTCCTAAGTCTTGGTGTCCAGAGTTTCTATTAAGGTTTCATTACATTAGCATGATTGATTAAATCATCGGTCATGTGACGGAACTCATCCCTATCCTTCCTCCCCTCCCCAGATGTCAGGCTGGCTCAAAGCCTCAACCCTCCAATTACATTGTTGGCCCTTCTGTTGGCCAAACCCCCATCATGCATTTTCTCATTAGTATAAAGTCAGGCATGATCCAAGAAACTTATGAATAACAAAGACACTCGTATCATTTAGAAAATTCCAAAGGTTTTAGAAGCTCCAAGCCGGGAGTTCCAGACAAAGACCAGACCAAATTTTGATTACTCCATAACCCTCCTCATAGAAAATATACATTGGTCCACTTAAGTTTTACTTAAAATGCCAAGGATTAATGGATAACTGGAAAACTCCAGGTTATAAACTCCTGGTTGTAGAAGTCAAAGACAAGCTTTCCAAATGTAGAGTTGAGCCCTGTCTCTACTTCAGCCTTCAACTTACAGGTGCACGACAAGATTCCAAATGTGAGACTCAAAGATAGAATTCAGTTTCATAGGAATGTCTATATCTAGCTAAGGATAGTCACAGAAAATTGGATAGTTTTTTAATGCAGCAATATATAGATGCATAAAAGACATTAATTCATAGGACAAGACATTGGAGGAAACAGAGGTTTAATTCTGATTGAGCTCAGTATTAAGGGTTACAGAGTTTCTGCCCATGTAGCTTAGAGCAAGGGATTTTTAAGCAGGATTTATATTAACACAGAGTTGTCTTCAACAACCCCCAGTGAACCCCCAGCTTCCTAAACACAGTGCACTTAATACATTTTGCTGATTTATTGTAGCAGGAATTTTTGGTAAATGAGATGAAAACTATTCTTTCCACTGGTCTGTAACTGATGACTGGTCATGTGCATTAGACAAGGGATTTCATCTGACTTAACGGGACCTTTTCTTCAAGCAATTTGTACTTTAGGTCATGAGTAGCTATTGTTTTCCCTAAGCTTATGGGTCTCGTGGCCTAGTTTTGAAAAGAGGTGGTGTTACTCCAGCTGGGCTAGCCGAATTCCAGGCAAGCAAATTACATTCCTTCTAGTTTAAATTCCAGTAAGTTTCACAAACTCCTATAAAATAGGCATTTTTAGTACTTTACTTTTGTTTTTATTTGACATCTTGGAAAATAAACACACTACATGTGTGAAGTAGAGAATAGAAGTTGTTATGCTGCTCAGATAATTGATGTAAAGTTGTATTAATTGTGCTTCAATTACACAAATAATGAGTTTCCATCTCTCTTTTACTCTTTCTCAAGAAATGAATTTATTCTGCCTGGAAGTACAAGATAAATTCTTTAAAAATTTAAGGAGACAATTTCACTGATAACTATTCTATTAAGGTGAGAATGCTGGTGAGCTCATGTAATGTAGTTTTCAATGGAAGAGAACTTCCTTTATCTCATGGCATAAGTGTGGAGTTGGGCTTATGTAAATCTTACATTGGAAAGTTGTGTAAAAAGCATAACTTGCAGTATCTACTGTATCAATTGGTATATTAAAGATTCTACATAAAGTAAATAAGTAGTCCTTTGAAGAGAATTATTAGGTTCCAGTTACATCTATCATTTTAAAAGAAATAGTCATTCATGCCCACAGATATATATGATTCTTCTTCCCTGCTTATTCTGATTTTCAGAAAGACAGCATGTGTGCATGTGTATGGTGTGTCACTTTTATGAATGTGAACTTCCAACTCTCTTGCCTCATTCCTTTCCAGCTGCTCACTAGCCCCTCATCTCAAGAGTCTATATCCCTTTCATATAGAACTAGAAGTTAGGAACCAGGAATCATGGTCGCTGCAGGACCATTTTTTTTTGTTTTGTAGCACTGTACACTGGCTTTTTTGCTGTTGTTGTTGTTTGTTTGTTTGTTTTGCAGTTTTTGGCTGGGGCTAGGTTTGAACCCGCCACCTCTGGCATATGGGGCTGGTTGCCCTACTCCTTTGAGCCACAGGCACCGCCCCACTGGCTTTGTTTTTTAGAGGGCATTGACACAGTCCCACTTGATGTTTCCATCATGATTAGCTTCTTTGATCAGAGCAATAAGTTTATAGGCCAATGGCTGAATAGACGCACAATTATCCAGAAAGAAATGCAATGTGCATCTTTTGGGTTTTACACTGAAAAATCTTTAATATACACATTTCTTTTTCTTATATTTTCTTTTCTTTCCCTTCCCTTGCTTTTCTCTTCCCCTCCCTCTCTCTCTCCCTCCCTTCCTCCCCCACCCTTGTTAGTTTAGTTTTGTTACTGAACAAGCAAAAATAAAGTGAAAGCAAGAAAGAAAGAAAAGAGAAGAAAGAAAAGCAGGAACATGCTTGCTGGCTGTCTTGGCATTCTGTGCATCTGAAGACTGTAATAGTGAAGAGTTAGCGCATTTAATTCCTGAGCCTGTGTTGAGGGCAGCCTGTTCGTCCTGCCAAAAGAGTCGATGAAAATGAGGATGTTCTTTTAGTGGAATTCTTCTCTCATTTCATGATCCAATTCAGTGTGGTTTCATGAAGAATGGAGCTAGAGAAAAGTTATTTTCCAATTATTTAAGATGTATATTTAGCAGCTGTTCTGGCCATTCATTTTCTTTCTTTCTTTCTTTCTTTCTTTTTTTTTTTTTTTATTAAATCACAGCTGTGTACATTAATGCAATCATGGGGTACAATGTGCTGGTTTTATATACAATTTGAAATGTTTTCATCAAACTGGTTAACATAGCCTTCATGGCATTTTCTTAGTTATTGTGTTAAGACATTTATATTCTATGCCTAGTAAATT